>PVJN01003196.1:14385-105214 GCA_004026805.1 Lasiurus borealis | reverse complement strand
GCACCCCCCCCCCCCCCCGCATTGTCTCTGTCCAATGATTAGGCTCATATGCATGTAGGCAAGTCCCTCTGTTGATCTCATTTTGATTTTCTTATTTCTAACAAAATATCTCAATGATCTTTAAATGAAAATATTAAAGTCTGTCAGTATCCATAGCAGGTAAAAAGTTAAGGAATTTATATGTTACATTTCTAATCAAGTCCAAAGAATAAATGTGTTTTTTAAAATTTCATGCCTTAACTATATTACTTACAGTTAATATTACAAAGAGTTGACAAATTTTATTCACAGAAACATTGTATAAAACTCAATGATGCATTCCACAAATATTAGTTACTATGAACTACTAATAACCAATGGAAATATAAGACTTATTAATATGTATAAATAAACTAGATGGGGTTGGGATATATAAATGAAATAGATGAAAACTAAAAGCTTTGCTAATTGGAACTAACTTTCTAAATGGGAGTACAAAGAACATATAATTTAGAGTTGTCAAAGTGGTATCAAGATGAATAACTATTTGATAGTTTAAGGATAATTATAACTTTTACATAAAAAATTTGTTAAACAAATGAATGAATTCCCTACCATAAAAGATTACCTGGCACATAGTAGATATTCAATAATTATATATTGAATAAACAATTAATATTGAGTTAATATTGAGTCTCATTTTGAAAAATAAGACCACAGCATTTTTTAAACTCTTGAAAACATATTATTGACAACTTATAGGTATAAATGTTTCAATTGAGAATATGAAAACCAAATGAAAATATAAAGAACAGCTCTAGTCAATGAACCATGTCAAATGTTCTCTTTGTCCCAATCTACAATTAATTATATTCTGTCATTATGTATTTAGAATGAAATCATGCAGCCTCAGGATTCGGTTTAAGATATAGAAATGTAAATGAGAAAACATATTCCTTTATTTTCCTTTTCATTCATTGAGCAGATATTTCTTAAACACTCAATGGTAGCCATTACTTATTCCTTTCCTTTTTAGGTCCATGAAATGATTAGCCAAGACTGTATAAAAGAAATGTTTCTGTATGTAAACTGTCATAACTCATTTTCCACTTAATTCCTATTGCTCAATGCACAATGTATATTGACTATACCCAGTTCAACTTCATATATGTCTTCTAAAAATAAAACAATTTCTATCATTTTCATGACAATACATTAAATTGTACCTTAATTTTTTTCTCTTCCATTGATTTATGGATGCGCTCTCTTAGTGGTTTCACCAATGAATTATTCACTTGTATGGGAGATCTATGTCCAAATAAAGCAAAATTTTATAAACCAAAATAGCTTTTTAAAATCTAGTTCTCACCTACCCAAAAGCAGTTACATAATAAAAGACTACTGAATCTAGTGTTTATAATACTATATAAAAAATATCAGTATCCCTATCCTGACAGTTCTAAATATTAATAATTTGCTTAATTCAGTCACTAGATATTTGAGCTTCTACTATATGTAAGCCACTGTATAACATCCTGTGAATAGAAAGTTCATTCATTCATTGGCCCTGAATTCAGGACTCATGAAATCTAAGTAAAAAAAAAAAAGAAGAAAGAAAGAAAGAAAGAAAGAAAGAAAGAAAGAAAGGAAGGAAGGAAGGAAGGAAGGAAGGAAGGAAGGAAGGAAGGAAGGAAGGAAGGAAGGAAGGAAGGAAGGAAGGAAGGGGAAGGAAGGAAGGAAGGAAGGAAGGAAGGAAGGAAAGAAGGAAGACACCCACCTAACTAAAATTCAAAATGAAAAAGGCTAAGTGTCAAAGAAGAGGAATTCAAAAGAGAAAAGCACAGTTTATAAATAGAAGGATTGGAGAAGGTGCCATGGAGAAATGCATACCGGAGCTTTGGAGCCAGAAAAACCTGGATTACCCAATGAATTCCTGTTTGGCTCAATAGAGCCAGGGACATAACCCCTGTGACTCAAAAATCCATTATATAAGACTGAAAGATAGTTTATTCTAAGAAAGTCTAGTTTATAAACTTATACTGACTTTATATTTATACACATTGTCCTTAATTTTATCATTTCAATGAAGACCAACAAAATTTCACTGTACCATGGAGGGTTCCTGTCCACACAAGAACAAGGGCAGTGCCAAGCTAATTGCAAACAATTGAAATGTGTTTGGCTACATGATTCAATACATAAAAATACTTCTCCAAAATGGACGTGGGATTAATATTGTTTTAAAATATTCTATTAACACAAAATAGAAAATGGTAGAATGAGAGAAAAATTAAATAATGTATATTTCTACCTAAAAAAGTAAATCTTGTTAAACAAAGGGTAAAAGGAGAAAGAAAGAAAAAACTCACAAAGATTCATTTTCTTTATATTAATTTCTGGGATTCTACACAGGGTAAAAGCAAATCAAGGATAAAATAAGTTTCCACTGTTAGGGAAATATTTGGGCATTTCTAAGGTAGAATGTGAAAGAATTATATTATGCCCAATAGTAAAGAATAATCATGGGAATCTGGTGAAGAAGACAACATTAAAAAGAGTTATAGGACAAAACTGAATTATAGATCATTAACCTTTCTCTTCAAAGACAAAAGACAGTGAGGCACAGGAGAGAGATTGCATGAAGCAATCATGCATGGATATGTATGAACAATTTTAGACTAAAATTAGATTTCTAAAAAGTAGCTCAAACAGAAAATAGAAAAGATCAAATAATAGGATGACATTGTAAAAATTCTCCACAATGCACTAAATAAAATTTAAAAAGGTTGTTCTAACATTTTTAATGTTTCTATAAATTCACATGCATTAATTAAAAATGTCATCAACCTACTGGATTTTGACCTAACTGTTGCCAAAACTGGATAGTATCAATGTCTTGCATGAAATACCAACACTAATTTAGTGTTTTTCTTCACAATGTGAGAAAGAACCAGTAAATGTCAACTCCAGTGGGAGTTTGGTGCTATGCTCTCTCTTTTTCTCAGGCAGAATAGCAAAGTCCTTGGAGCAGAGAACCCAAGCTTCAGAGAAAGACACCTTTGCTGCTTGCTAACTTAGCTCTCTTGGGCAGATGACTTAACATAACTCTTAAGCCTCTAATTCTTCACTTAAAAAGTGAGAATATTATTAAAAGAGGTTGTTATGAGGGCTGAGATAATATAAATGAAAATATTTAGCAAAGTTCTTGACAGACATAGCAAAGCAAATAAATATTTCCAAAGCAAAACACAAAAAAATAAAAGAACACCTGTCATACTCTTACAAAATATACCTTTTTACTAGTATATATAATTCTTTCACATTCAAGTGTTGAATCTCCTTTTAACTAACTTCAGTTTTCTCTAATCATACTTATCTATAGTCTCCAAGTTTCCTACCTTAGCATGCATTTGTTTTATAATCAATGAGGTGCCTTTTCAAAAACTCCTTCGAGTTAATATTCACATACATAGAGCTTCCATGTGACTTACCTGAAAAGTGTAAGAATAGGAGTTCCATGGTGATCAATGGTGTATTCATCGTCATATAAAAGTTCTGCTTTGTTGTCGGTAGGCACACTGGCTGCTTCCTCATCCAAAAGCACTAGTAAAAGTTTCACGGTATCTCTGCCGCAGTATGCAGTGCCATGGTTTATGGCATGAGATTTTGGCTTGAACGGGAAATAATTTTAAGTAAACATTATAATCATCCCGGCTGGGTCAATCAGTCACTTTTCCATTTCATGCGCCACGGTTCTCCTTCCTGCTCTGTTGTTTAATGAAAGATCACCCAGAAGAAGTGGCTTTCTGGCATGCGAGTATGTCTCCCTCAAGCCATACTAAAATCAATCTTATCAACTTCCAGAAGCACAAAAGAATACAAAAAATAGTATCATCAAAAAGAAAGACATTAGGTTCTAGTCAAAGTAACACTGGGCTTTTAAGTCAGAAAATTTAGCTACTACCTTCCTATGAGACCTCCCTCAGGATTTAACTTCTCAGTATTTTTCTCTCTTATACCCAAGAGAGATGGGGTTCTCGTGATCTAAATACCAACCCCACAGATGGCTAGAAAGATCTACTCAAATGCAAAAATGAAAAACTAGTTGCTTCTCATTCATTCAGTAATCATGGGTCAGTACATACCAAGACCCAAGCACTGTTTTTGAAGCTAAGACTACCAAGGTAAAAACGATTGCCACTAGGAACCAACATTCTCCTTAATAAAATAAGTAAGCAATAATTGCACTTACAGTGCTTGGTGCTATTTCTAACATAAGGTATACATGGTGCATTGGGAGAGAAGGAGACACAAAGGCACAGGAGAGAGCAAGGTATTTTCAGAGACCGGGGAGTATGATATGGCTGAAGAACAGGGTAACAGAGAGGAAGTTACCTGACATGAGCCTGGGAAAGTTTTGTATATCAGGCAAAGAGGTTAAAAGTCAGTCTGTTAAAAAAATCTTTTGGTTTATTAAGCAAGGAAGTAATACAATACTATTTATATTTTAGAAAAATGATGGCAATGTGTAAAACATATTCCAGGGTAAGAATGTTATTAAATCTGAGAACAGAACAAATTAAGAGACTGCAATAGTCCAGCTTAGAATGAAAGCAGATAGTAGCAGTGGAGATTAAGAAAAAGCGGATTAAGAGAGGAGAGCTGGAAAAACTTGATGACCAGATAGAAGAATAAGCAAAAATACATGATAAATTATACATAAATACATGTAAGCATAGACTCTGAAGGCATTTCCATCTGATTTTGAGATCAACTTACTGGTTGCATGTATTGTATAAGTCTGGGAAAAGTTGCTGAATCTTAATGTGCTGCAGTTAAATCATTGGTAAAACATGGGTGTTTAGAGTGCCTAACCAATAGTGTTGCTGGATATTATACCTCGATATACCCCTTTCTGGGACACTCCTCGGCTTTCACCAAAATGGTCTTGGCATCCTTTCTCTACTTGGTGGACTCAGACTCAGGATTTGGTGAGCTATAACACTCACCTACACTGGAATTTTAACCAATTATCTATCACGACCTAGTGCTTAACAAATATATTTTTCACCAGCACCAGATAAGTCCATATTGTGTAATACTAACTTCACGGAGAATTACTGAATCACATTTTTCAAAGATTTTTGATTTGGTGAAAAACATGCGATTAAGAACCAGGTTGTCTGTATTTTTATTTCTTGTGACTAGAAACAGGAGAGACTGATGCTCTCAATTATCTGAGTTGTGACAATTCCTGATTTTTACTGATAGTAATAACCTGGCTGTCCCTTGAGCCAAGCAAGTCACAGGAACTGTTAATATAGATGGGCTATATGGAGAACAACTCAGAATCTCCTCCATAGAATTAATCTAAAAATAGGCAGTTATCGAGAAATATCTAAAAATAGTCCCCAGGGGATGTGAATAAAATAAGTAATAGAAAAATAAGCAAAAGTTCTTCTACAGTAGCTATCACAATCACACCTAATGAAAAGGGGCTTTTGTTACTTGAATAATTAAACTGAAACAAATGGATTTTAACACATACTCCAGAATTGTGTTTTAGAGCTAAAAGCAACGTAGAAAATTTTTCCTACAATACCGTACTTATAATACAGCATAATGTTAAAAAAATCTATGTAAAAAAAAAAGAGAGAAAGAGAGAGAGAGAGAAAGAGAAAGAGGTGAATATCCTAGCAATATATATTTAAAAGATTTCTAAGTGTAGGAGAAATGCTGAATGTTCACAGTACGCTGCAATGAAGATAGAAAATAAGAAATCAGAAATAGAACAATTCTGTAGAAGAAAAATAAACTACTGAATAGAAACCATTTTTGTTGCTCTTCTATTAAGTGTCTAGTGCTGAGGTCAGAACCAGAGAAACCAAAGGGAAAACAATTGCTTCAAAGAATAATTATTTAAAAATATGACAGAACACCTTAGTATCCATCAGGAATTATAAATTGCTAGTGCTCCACGGGACACTGAAGATTATCCAATGCCCTACTTTAACAAACACAGTCAATTTGGTCCAAAGATATTATGATTTCCCCACCTCCAACATAATCCTTCATAATCCTATTGAGAACTTACATTTTCAACAACATAACACAGGAAACACATTCTTCGGACTTAAGTAGCAGTAGCAAACCATTTTTACAACAAAGAGAAGAGATTTTTTATACAGAAGGATA
Organism: Lasiurus borealis; assembly: GCA_004026805.1. Taxonomy (NCBI): domain Eukaryota; kingdom Metazoa; phylum Chordata; class Mammalia; order Chiroptera; family Vespertilionidae; genus Lasiurus; species Lasiurus borealis. The sequence continues at coordinate 99,040 of PVJN01003196.1, read as the reverse complement.
ATAAAATATAAAAAGCTCATTACCCGTGCAGGACTGATGTCAGTGGCGCTAACAGCTAAATCCCCTTGTTGAGAACTGATAATGTTTTTAATCCTCAAGTCCAAATCCTGAGCAACCTCCTCTACTGCTTTACAGAAAGGATCCCTGTGGTTCTGGCCTTTAGTCACCTGCATCTTTATCACGGAGAGTATCCGGCTCCCTGCGATGCTGAAAATGAGAATAAGATTGCCTTTGGAATAGTATTAGAAATGACAATGTGCGCATAAGCTTGACAATATAGTGTTCAGAGTTAATCAACACTTTTCAAAGATCATGGCTTTGTTCTGAAAAATCAAACAGTAACACGTTTGAGAAAAGGATGAGAAGCATTAGAAGCAAAATGTAAAAGTCATTTCAACAAGGGAAGTTACTTTTTTCTTTATTTGAAAGCTAAAGGAAAATAATTTAGTTATATATGATGACTCCAGCGCAGTTATATATGCACTCTATACTTAAAACATGCACCTTTCAACACACCTAAGGTAACAAAAGTGCCTTTCACCGAATACCCAGAATCTTCCCTCACTTTAATCTTAAAACCAATTCAGTAAGTATTAGTACCCTTAAGTCACAGATGAGAAAATTGGGTCTCAAAATGGTTAGGTAGCTTATCCAAAAATACACACTGTTCTGGGCTGGGAAGGAGGTGGTGGGGAAGGAGACTGACTTGGAACGCATAAGATTGCACTGTAGTATGAGAAGGGTGATTACATGAAAGAGGACAGCAAGCTAATTAGTACGGACCTAAAACAAACCAGAGACTAAACCAACCACAGCCCACAGTTAAGTGTTTTATAAAACAACCTAAACCCAGGTTTCCTTATACTCAGCCTGAACCAGAATAAATTTGGGTTGCAGTTCCTGTTCTAGAAAGCAGACCTAAAACCAATGTGAGAAAGGTATAGAGGGAAGGGTTTGGGTCCATTACAAGAAAAACATTACAGCCGAAACCAGTTTGGCTCAGTGGATAGAGCATCGGCCTGGGAACTGAAAGGTCCCAGGTTCGATTCCGGTCAAGGGCATGTATCTTGGTTGCGGGCACATCCCCAGTAGGGGGCATGCAGGAGGTGGCTTATCGATATCTCTCTCTCATTGATGTTTCTGGCTCTCCTTTCCTCTCTGTAAAAAATCAATAAAATAAAAAAAAGAATAATTTTGGAAAAACATTACAGGTGTGAACAACAGAAGGGGGCTTTTTTGAGGTTGGGAGATCTCCATCTCGGCTGGAAAGGCTGCCCTGTGCCAGTTGAGAAGGGCGTGTGGTCTGAGAGTGGAGTCAGACTACCTGAGCACAAATCGCAGCTCCTTCACCTTCTATCTTGAGCAAGCTGTTGAACCTTTCCGTGAATTTTATAGTGCCAGAAAGGAAATTACGAATTAAAGTTTTCATTCTCACTGCCTCACTGCCAGACTTTATGTTTTAGAAATAAGCCAGGTTCCCTAACGATCATTGGAAATAAAATTGTTCATATTTAAATGGCTGGTCCAAGTAGAAAAGGGAAGTTAGAAAAAAATTGCAGAGGCTGAATATGCAATAGTACATTAGACCAGTGTCTCTCACACTTGCCTGGTCATCTAAAGCAAACCAGAGACTCGACCAACTATGGCCAACAAATAAGTGTTTTAGAAAACCTGAACTCAATTCCCGAACTCAGTCGTTTCTTTATACTAAGCCTGGCCCTGAATAAATTTGGGTTGCAGTTCCCCCAAATCTGCCAGTACAACCCACTCTCCCACCCCCCGCAAAAAAAAAAAAGGAATACTCAACATTAGTTTAAAAGATCAATTCCAGATCCCACCCTATTGAATCACAATCCAGAGAAGGACTTAAATAGTTGCATTGTTTTAAAAGTACCACAAATAATTCTTAGGACAAGCTTGTATGACATTTTATGAAAAAATTAGCACTTGAGAAAAGAACCATATTTTTTTTTAACCCTCACCCAAGGATTTTTACTGATTTTAGAGAGAGAGGAGTTAGAGAAGAGAAATATCCATGTGAGAAGGAAACATCGATGGGTTACCCCCGATATTCGTTCAAACCAGAAACCGGATTCGCAACCAGGAATCGAACCCACACCTTTTGGTGTATGGGATGATGCTCCAACCAACTGAACCTTCAGGCCAGGGCAAAAGGGACTGTGTTTTACTAATCTTCATATTACCAGTTCACTCCTGGCACATAGATGACTGATAGGTTTGTTGAATAAACTGACCACTGTGACATACAACAATTTTAAGTTTTTAATACGTAAGATAAAAAATATATATTATACTATGATCCATATTATTATTTGCAACATAAAAGCTCTTAATGGGACATCTACTGGATTCTAGACCCTCTGGGGGAACATATTACTGAGTTTGGCAGGAATAGGAGGAAATCTCTAAGTACCACCCAATTTCTCCCCCCAAAAAGGAAAAAATAAAGAGTTGGAGTAGAAAGTTGGAAGCTATGAGTGGTAAGCAAGCAGAATGCATGGGGTTTTTCTAAGGACAAAAAATCTCTAGTAGTACCAAGGTCAGGTCACAAAGCCCTGTTTGACTTTTAGATTGTGCCCGAACCTTCCAAGGGGGAAGAAGCTAGTATGGCTTTTATTTGATCTACTAGAGGCCCAATGCACAAAAATTTATGCAAGGGTAGGCCTTCCTTCCCCGAGCTGCCAGCACCAGCTTCCTTCCGGCACCCCGGGACCCAGGCTGGCTTCCCTCTGGCCCCAACTTTATCAGGAAGGACATTCAGAAGTCTAATTAGCATATTACCCTTTTATTATTATAGACTCTATGTATTTTATATCTTTGATGCTACTTTGTTGTTGTTGTTGTTCATCCTCACCTAAGGGTATTTTTCCATTGATTTTTAGAATGGAAATGAGAAACATTGATGTGAAAGAGACAGATCAATTGGTTGCCTTCGCACTCACATTGAGCTTGCAACCGCGGTCCATGCTCTTGTCCAGAATCAAACCTGGGACCCTTCCGTCTGCAGGCTGACACTCTGTCCACTGAGCCAAACTGGCTAGGGCTCATTGATGCTACTTTTTAACATTTCCTATTTGGTGGTGGTATAAGATATAAAATCTGAAAGATTGCTATTTGTTTAATAACATTATGCCCAGAAACACTGATAAATTCTATAAATTTCAATCATTTTTCATCTGATCCTAAGGGTTTTCTACCTATATAATCATATCATCATCAATTAGAGTTTTACTTCTTCGTTCTCAATTGTTATATCTCCTTTTTCTTCTTCTTGCCTTACTATAGTGAATTGGGCATCTACTACTATGTTAAAAAGCAATTATGAGAGCAAGAACTCTTGTTCTAAATCTTAAATATAATGCTAAAATATTTTACCACCAAGTAGGTTTTCACAGAAACCCTTTATCAAGTCAAAACCCTTAGTCTGAATTCATTTTACACTGAAGGCGTAGCCGTGAAGGATGAGTATGCCCTAAGATGCTCCTCACCTCGGGAAGTCCTTGGATTTTGTCGCGTGTCCCCTCAGACGGTGGTAGCTATAAGAACAGACTCTCCAAATCACCAAATTCAGCAAATACTCTCAAAATAAAAGCTGGCTTCCCTTCCTGACTTCCTTTCTGGCTTTCTTCCTTCCCCTAGTTTTTGTCTGCATTTTCATTGCGTTTGCCTGCTCATCAATGTATTTGAGAAGCATTTAAAAAATACGTTATCTAGCATTATTAATTACTGTGAGAAGAAGGGTCAATCAGCCAACCAAGTCTGCCTTACAACTGTAATTAGTAGACTCTAGGAATTCTGTTAAGCATACCAGCATTTTCTTTTTTAGCTAATGTTTTCTTAATTTTCAATCAAAAGCATGGAAGTAACTGGGTGAAATGTAGCCAAAATGAATACACTGTTAACATTCTATGCTTTTTCTGGGAAGTAATTTCTAATGGAAATGTTTTGGAAAAGATTCAAGAGGATAATAAAATATAAAAGATTGTCTTAGTCAATTATAAGAACAACAACAAAAAACATCACACCAAAAAACAAAGCTTTAAATACCAGGTAAAGTCACCTTTGTCTTCCTTTTCTCGTTCTTTCCACCAGAACAAATGTGCTAAGTTTTAAAATATAAATCACTGATTGTATTTTATGTAGAAAATAATTATAAGACCTGTATTTAAGATACTTGTCAAAGTCAATATTTTGATCCCTGGCAAAAACAAAACAAACAAACAAACAAACAAAACACAAGCACCAGTGTCATGACTAGTCTGTTGCTATGCATTCACTATGCACTAACCAACCATTAACTCCAAATATCTGCTCAATAGCACAGAAGCTTATTAGTGCAAACACTTACTTCTAAAGCTTAGAAACTCCTGAAGTTTTAACTCAAATGACATCAGGAGAATTGTGTTAGGCAACAGAGATACAAACTGAATAAAACCTTTCTCTTTAAAAGGTCAAAATTGATCATACAAGACGAGATACTAAAGGAATAGAGTTTGAGTGAGAAGAGCAGAGAACAAGGAGGTATTCAGGAAGGCTTCCCAGAGACACATTATGACTATCCTGGATAAACATTAATAGAATTTAGGTGAGAAAGGTAAACTGCAGCTTCTGACTACTAAATGCATCACATCAAAGACCTGGAGCAGAATGAGAAAAAAAATGAAGCTAGTGAGGAAAATACATTAAGCCCCAAGCCTGTATCAAAACATAGTGACTGAAGGAGAACAATAAGCAATGACAAATGATTGGTAGATAATACTTTACGGTAATTGCCAACTCTCTACCATAGAGAATGATTGGCTTTTCCTCACCAACTTCATTAATTTGGTAACTATTTGCTAAAATATATCTCCAGCCCTGAACAGGTGGCTCAGTTGGTTGAGAAATCATCCCATAAACTACAGGTTGAGGGGTGGATTCCCAGTCAGGACATATAACTAGGTTGAGGGGGTTTCATCCAATCAATGTTTCTCTCACATAGAAGTTTCTCTTTCTTCCTTCCTCTCTCTCCAAAATCAGTAAAAACATATCCTGGGTGTGAATTTAAAAAAATATATCTATAACAATCTAAACTAGTAAAAGAGTAATATACTTAATTAGACTGGACATTTTCCAGACATCCTTCCAGACAAAGTCAAGGTGACAGGGGTTGAGGCATAGTGGTTAGGGGTGATCAAACCAGCAGGGAAGAGCAATTAGTAGTGATCAGGCTGGCAGGGGGAAGCAGTTAGGGGGCGATCAGGCCAGCAGGGGAGGGCAGTTAGGGGCAATCAAGCTGGCAGCAGGGAGCAGTTAGGGGGCGATCAATTCAGAAGTGAGGAGCAGTTAGAGAGCAATCAGGTCAGCGGCAAGGGGAGGGCAGTTAGGTGGCAATCAGGCTGGCAGGGGGACAGTTAGGAGGCAATCAGGCCGGCAGGGGTGCCATTTAGGAGGATCAGGTCAGCAGAGTGGAGGTTCTTAGGGGGTGACCAGGCTGGCAAGGGAGGGCAGTTAGAGGGCAATCAGGCCAGCAGGAGAGAGCAATTAGGGGCGATCAGGACAGCAGGGAAGCAGTTAGTGGGCGATTAGGCCAGTAGGAGAGGCAGTTAGGGGTGATCAGGTCAGCAGGGAGCAGTTAGGGGAGATCAGGCCAGTAGGCAGAGGTGGTTAGAGGTGATAAGGCTGGCAGAGGAGCAGTTAGGGGCATCAGTCTGGCAGGCAGAGGTGGTTACGGGCAATCAGGCAGGCAAAGAGTTAGGAGTTAGGCGAGCAGTTAGAGCCAGCGGTCCCGGACTGGAAGAGGGATAGTTTGGAGAGGATGCAGGCAAGGCTGAGGAAACCCCTCCCCCACCCATTGACGAATTTCATGTACCGGGCTTCTAGTCCTATATCATAAAAAGCTAATATGCAAATCAACCGAACAGCAAAATGACCAGTGACTATGACGCACACTAACCACCAGAGGCGGTGGTGGGAGCCTCTCCTGCCTCTGTGACAGCGCTAGAGATGTCCAACTGATGGCTTAGGCCTGCTCCTCTCAGACTGTGAGGGTGCAGGCCGTGCTGAGGGACCCCACCTACCAAGTGCACAAATTTTGTGCACTGGGCCTCTAGTTAAATATAATTAAAGGTGCTACATAAAATGTATCAAAATGCTTCCGGAATATATTTAAATGAAATTCAGAACTAGAAAATTTAAACCAGATTTAATATTCTATTAATGCATAACATTTAGTCCAATATATATAATTCAGGTGTGCCATTGAAAATTTATTATGTAATAAACTTGAAATACAGTTTTAAACATTTGAACTACTATTTCAAACATTTGAACTATGAAACCTGAAACCTTTTTTTCAGGTGAAAGTACAGTATGCACTTTATGGTGGCACCTACTGGCAAAGGGCAGAAACGCAGCCAAACTATAGCCATCATGGCCAAATGAAAACCTGGCAGTGGAGAGGTAAGTGTGAGAATGGCTTCTTGGATTTCTTCCCTGTCAGCCTACTCCCCATCATGCTTTGGACTCAAAGATTATTGTGATTCCCTATCACCATCACCCTATTGTAAGATAAGTATTACAAACTTAAACTCGATTACAAGAGTTAAATACATTTTTATCTCTAAGTTTTAACACAGAGACACAGAATGATAAGCAGGCAGGAGTTACAGTGCATAGAATTTGTATACCATACTGATGTTTCTGGAGTTTTATCCTCATTTGGAATCTTTAAAGAGTTTTAATCATGGAAGTAACATTTGCTGTTTCAGAAAGATCACTGGCAATAGTGAGGACACCAGGATAGGGAACTCAAGATTGGAGGTAAAATGAATAAGTCAGAAATAAGGGAGAGCCGAAACAGGTTTGGCTCAGTGGATAGAGCGTCAGTCGGTGGAATGAAAGGTCCCAGGTTCAATTCCAGTCAAGGGCATGTATCTTAGTTGTGGGCACATCCCCCGTAGGGGGCGTGCAAGAGGCCGCTGACCGATGTCTCTCTCTCATGGATGTTTCTAACTCTCTAACCCTCTCCCTTCATTTCTGTAAAAAAATCAATACAATATATTTTAAAAATATAAAAAAAAAGAAATAAGGGAGAAAGAATGAAAATCTGAAAACAGGCAGTATAAACAATGTAATTAAGGCAGTAGCTACAGAAAGAACATAAAAAATGTTAATTAAGAAGCATGAAGGATCTTGGTTACTGAAGGGAATGAGAAAGGAGAAAAAAAGGAGTTTCAAGGTTCTGCTTGGATGTCGCGAGGGAGAGAGGCTTCATCAAGCCAGAAGGAGAAGCAGGTTTTCGAGGAAAGAAGAAGATTTAATCTGGAACATGTTAAATTTGACTTGCCTTTGAGGTAACAACCCATATATAAGTAAAGATATATTTTTGAATTTCAGGAAAGAGGTTTGAATTTCACTAAAATATAGATTTAGAATGGGGAAAAGAGAGAGAAAATGATCAAATTTGAGGACTCAAAAGAGACCAAAGATTACGACAACTTGAAAAAGGAAGGAAGCGAAGTGAGTGTGTGTGTGTGTGTGTGTGTGTGTGTGTGTGTATCTGGTGAGAAGGAGTGCTGGGAAATCGGTGAATGAATTGCAGGATAGAAAGTTAATACATAACATCTAAACTGAAAAAATCAAAAATAGCTGCATTAAAATGTCATTTAAATTAATAAATAAAAAACAGACAAACACAAAAAAATTGGGGGGCGGTATGCAGGTGGCAGCCAATCAATGATTCTCTCTCATCATTGATGTTTCTATCTCTCTTCCTCTCCCTTCTTTCTCTGAAATCAATAAAAATATATATTTATTTTTAAAAGAAATTTTGAAAAAATATACCTACTAGTTTTTTTCCCATGCCTCAAAAATCAGTTTCGTTCAGATAAAGACAAATGGTAAACACTCTTCTCTAAACAAATTTAAACACTTCTTTTGACTTGGGCAAAAATTTTGTAATCACAGAGAAGCAAAATTTTAGGGGAGAAAGGTCACATTGTTATATTTTACTTATCTAAATATGTATTTGTCTCCCTACTGTTTGGTCTGATGATTGGCCATTTCAATAGCTCTACCTCTGATTCTGTGCAGTTTTAAAGATGGACTAATAACATACATTTATAATTTATAAAAAATCATTACCTTGGGTTTGCTGTTTCTCCAAGAATCTCATCTAATTTGTCAATGAAATTAATAAAATTAGACAATCCTTTCACATGTGTCCTTAAAGGATCCGAAGAGGATGGTGCATATCCTTTCCCTCCCAGCTCCATTGTTCTAATAAACGATGTGGCCACCTATGGATTAAAACAAAGGATTGTTATGTTTAATGGCTAGTCAGTTAAGACAACAATTTACTCTGTGAAGCTGGGTATATTTCATAATTCTGGTTATACAAGTGAAGTGTATAACTCATACCACACGGTAATTCAGAAGTAAGTAATCAAAGACACAGGTGCCATGCAGAATGCATGCCAGCAAAGGTTAGGGGACAAATTAAGTATGTTCATAAGAGTATATCACTGACTATAAATAATTGGTTTATAAATATGTTATTATATAGACTGACTACTGGCTACTGGAATTGCTGCACAGAACAAAGGGGTTTCCAGTGTCAACAATGGTGATTGGGCAATTCATTCAACTCTTCCAAGCTGTAGCTTCTCGATATGCAAAATAAAGATTTAGACTAGAAAAGCATTAAGTCCCATCTAGTTTCACATCCTAAGATTATTTGATCATGTGTAGTTCAAAAGGGCTTTGCCTTTACAACAATATACACATATGATGATGACTAAACATAAAAGCTTCCCTGACAAAACAATATTATAAAGCAGTATTTTCCAGAGTGTTCCCTTAGAAAGACAAACTCTATGAAATTTCAATAATGTGAAGAAAAGTTCCACAATAAAATAACTTAGAAAATAACAAGGTTAATGGCAGGACTTGCTAAAGATTTTTAAATACAAACATGAATTTATGTATATCCAATAAAGACATACGCTACCTCCAAATGATTTGCTCTTGGAAACGTTAATTCAAAAAGCATGGGACAGGGGCATTCTGACCTTGGCTAGCGCTCTCTCTGACGAATACATGTAGGAAAACCTCCTAGAGAAACTGTCCTTGCCAAATTGGAAAAATATGACAAAAACATAAAATCACTATGGATTTTCAAAAATGCCCCGAGGTAGGACATAAAGTGACAAGTTAAAAGTCATTTTATCACAATTACAAGAATTCTTCATCAAGGTGCATGGATCCATTGTTGAAAGAAATTTTGAAAAGCCTGAAAATGAAACATATCCTTACCAGAAACATAGACATCTGTTTCTCTCGAGCAGTGTGTTTCAAATCAGTGAAGGCTTCTCTTCCAAGTCCTCTATCAGGAATATTGAGAATATGAGCCAGAGCCAGGTCATCCTTTGAATTCACCAGCAGATTCAAATAGGAGTAGATAATTTTCTTTGCCAGGAACTTCGCCTACACAATAAAATAGTATTTTCTTTTTTGAAGTTGTTTTAAATCCATACATTTTTAGGTGTAGTAACAATACGTATGATTATTCAGTGACAAAATCTCACTCAGATCTTTGGGAAAAAGAAGTGCCAAATAAACTGAAAGTTTGGGTTGGACAATTAATGTATCTCTGCTCATAAAACCAACTTGCTGCAATGAAAAGCTATGAGTAAATACTAACTATTATAATTATTGGAAAATAGGTGTTAGAAAATGATATATAAGATACAGCCCCAAAATCTGCATTTCTGATGATACCTGAGCTCATTCCCCACATATATTTGCCACTATACAATATCCAATAATGAAGCTTCTTGTAGCCTATGGCGTGGGTCAACTGGCACTATTTGGTCCTATGTATACTTTTTCAGGGCTAGATATAAGGCTGGAATTATATGGTTAAGCTTTTGGAGAATTATTAAGATACTGACTTGGACAATTCCAAATAAACAAATAAGTATTAAAATGAAAAGATTCAACCAAATGCTAAGCAAAAAAATAGCAAATATTTGATGTTGATGTAAACCGCCCAAAACAAAGCTATAGAGACTAATACATTCAAGCACAAGATACATAATGTTTGAGAGCACTAGGGCATCATTTCTTTCATATATACTATACTTGTCCTTCACAGTCAAATGATAAAATAAGGTATAAAGAGAGTTAAAGAGGTAGCAATAAAAAATTACAAATTATTAGGAAGTCTCTTAGATATTTATTACGGACATCTCAAGTTCATATGCATCTTACAAGTACTTTTAAAAATAGCACCCTTTTGAATTATTTAAATTTCATGTGGAAAACAATTCTTGAAACATGGGTGGCAGTCAGGTTTAAAAACCTCATCAGCCAAATGCTCAGTGGATAGAGAGCATCAGCCTGCAGACTGAAAGGTCCCAGGTTCGATTCCGGTCAGGGGCATGTACCTTGCTTGCGGGCACATCTCCACTGTGGGGCGTGCAGGAGGCGGCTGATCGATGTCTCTCTCTCACCGATGTTTCTGACTTTATATCTCTCTCCCTTCCTCTCTGTAAAAAATCAATAAAATATATTTAAAAAAAATAAAAACCACATTAGACAGGATAAGATTACTTTAAATATGGACTTAAAATATTATTTAAGCAAAACTGATTTTAAAAAAAACAGGCTTAATTCTATAAGACTTTTTTCTTAAATATTAAAGATACTGGCATGTTTATTACCTTTGAAGAAACACTCCCTAATTTCCCAAGATACATCAGCCAGCATTCACATATTCCTTGCCACCCTGTTATAACTCTGCATATCAGTTAATTAGATAATTACCTGCAAGATCTTAATACTTTCTGACACTTTATTTTCTTAATATTTTTACTACTTTATGAGTTTCATTAGAGCAAATGATATGTTATAAAAGAATGATTGGCATTATAATAGGAAATTGATGCATTTTTGTTAATAGATTAAGTTTTTGTTCAATGATTTAAAAAAATTATTACATGTATTTGGCCCTTTTAGATAATTTAAAATTGAAACTATGGATAAAAACTGTGAAATCAATAAGTGTTCATATATTTTTATTGCATTGCCTTAAAAAGTTCTTTGAAAGTACAATTAAATTAAGATCATCTTTAAGATCTGTCATAAAGTTTTATGAACTAACGCATAACAGTTTTCTGCTTATATTTCAAAGGGCATTTTTACTTTCAGAGAAAATCACATTACTTCATGTGAACCTATAATACAAAAATTTCTATTTAACTTCACAGTGCAACAGTATGTCTGAAATATACAGTCTATCTTCTTTATCCCTTTGACATTGGGAAGACGAATACATTTGGCAAAAATAAGGCAGAGAAAATAGTGATATTCATATTGTAGTCAGAAACTTTACTTTTCCCACTTTTAATTTTGTATAACTAAAATTTAATTACACTGTGTTTCTACTGTGCCAAAATACTGGGGACTTACCAGTATGTACATATCTACTCCCCAGTGGGTACAAACCCAGGTCTTAAACTGTCACATCTACAGCTTGCTCTTTAAGTCTAGCAAATTTTGTCCTTCTGATGCCAGGCAAGCATCAGGAGAAAACATCTTGGCATCCTCACAGTTAGAGTGTTTCTTTTAACTCACGGATGTAATTAGAAACGTGTCCCTATCATTATGGTCAGATAACATGGCAGTTATGGTTGCCCTAGTCTTGTATTTGCAAGTGGGTTTTAAAGAGGCTGTCTGAGAAAGCATTCCACATAAATACAGTTATAGTGTCCAGAAGCAAGGGCCTAAATTGAAAAAATCCACAAGATTGAAGCTTTTACCGAGACACTGAAAATAAAGATACTGTTCCGTTTATTTGTTTAATAAACTGATTCTAGCCATACCACAAAGTATTTTGCAATGCTTGTTTAGAAGTTGAACAATTTTAAACTTTCTGAAAATTCCAAGCTCCTTTTCCCATCCCTTAATTATTACTGAAGTGCAGATATTGAATATCAAATTGAAGTCAGTTCTTCTAAATTAAGAAGATTAACAGTTTATACAGGGGTGTTGTTTGTTTGTTTGTTTTTTTACTTTCTTTGCCAAATATCAATCACATGTAATGAAACACACACACACACACACACACACACACACACACACACACACACAAAGTGAACTTAAGCTAATATACTGGTAAATTTTTTATTTAATTGATTATTTCTTTGGGGGCCTTTATTGCATTTTTCCCTCATTACTTCATAATTTCTAAAGCAATCTTTTAGTACATTAACAAAATAAAATGAAGTAAAATAAAATAATGAGACAAAAACATGTTTCTCAAATTTGTCTCATTCATCTATTCGGGGACTTTTGTGTGGTATTAGTAAGCATATTTTGTGATAAAAATAAACCTTTGCAAGACTGCAGCCCAAAAAGTCACTTTGGAATTTTAAAAGAAATATATTGCCTTCCAAAAATACTTTGTAAAAAAGAAAAATTACAAGTTTGCAAGGAACAGAAAGATGGCTTAGAGGATGGCTGCTACTTTAATAGTCTTCATAAAATCTAATCCATCAGCTCAGTGGTAGATACAATTCTCCCGGAAAATACAAGCCAAGGAGGCAAAAATAAAAAGTAGAGGATTCATACAGTGTAACTATCATTGCTCTTTAAGTGAGAAAATTATATGCTCCTAACAAAGACTCATTGGTTTCTATAGACTAAGAGCCCTTTTCATGGGTACACTTTTAAGAAAATGTTTTATGCCGAAACCGGTTTGGCTCAGTGATAGAGCATCAGTCTGGGGACTGAGAGGTCCCAGGTTCGATTCCGGTCAAGGGCATGTATACTGGTTGTGGGCACATCCCCAGTGGGGGGCGTGCAGGAGGCGGCTGATCGATGTCTCTCTCTCATCGATGTTTCTAACTCTTTATCCCTCTCTCTTTCTCTCTGTAAAAAATCAATAAAATATATTTTTAAAAAAGATAATGTTTTATATCTGTAAGCCAACACTCCTATCTTAGGTCATTTTACATGTACAAATTGGTTCATTCCTTTTAATTAAAACGCACAATAACAATGATCGTTTCTGCCCTGTAGAACTTGAAAGATAGATAAAAAAGAATACATCTGTAACAGATTTATTACCCTCTTGATGTATGAATGCATGTCCTAAGTACCACTGAGGGAAAAAAAAAACCCAGGTAATTTAGTGTTTTGTCACGATTTAGGGCAGGAGAAAAAAAAACAAGCAGGATGTAAGTGAAACATTAATTTCAAGCAAAAGAAAAGAGTTACACATCACTAAAAGGATGCACAGACTGGATCCAATGGGACAGCAGGCTGCAAGACTGTGTGTGAGAGAGAGAATGAAAGGAGGGTGCGGCCTGCGGGGACTGTCTGTCTGTGACTGAGGGACAGGCGACCTTCCCAGGGACCGTTGGGGACCGGCGGACCCAGGACTGCTGCTGACATCTCTCCCAGAGCAGCAGAGACCTCGCCATCTGGAAGGAGAGGGTGGCTGTTATCTGAAGCCCAGTCTTACCTTCAACCGGGGCGACCTCGGATAGCTCCCGGCACCCTACAACCACAACACCCAGGGACCAGCTGCCTCGGCTGTGAACCCAGGACCCCGAGACCCCAGCCTCCCCAGCTGCGGGAGCTACAGCCTGTCCCAGGGCAGACAGAGTGGCAGGGAGACGCGGACAAGCCCTGTACCGGCTCACGGAGCAGACAGAAGGAACCCCTGCATCAAATAACATCCCCCCGGATTTGGCAAAGGAAACAGCCGGGGAGGCAATTTGTGGCCAGAAAAGTCAGACATCATTTGGAGCAGCAGTTCTCAACCCTTTCACAGGGGTCGCCTAAGACCATCGGAAAATGCAGATATTTACATCACGATGCATAACAGTAGCAAAATTTCATGGTTGGGGGTCACCACCACATGAGGAACTGTATGCAAGGGTCGCGGCCTCAGGAAGGTTGAGAACCACTGACCTGGAGAAAGGTGAGACCTGGGGTCCAGGCTAGAGGGAGAAATGCGCACGAAACATGTACAGCGGGAACTGGAGTCTCAGAGGAAAACTGCGCCCCACAAAATCTGCAACTGTTGGGGTCAGTGTAGCCCTGGCAAGTGGAAGGGGGTTCACAAGGATGTTGGCAGAAGGGGACTCTAGAAAGTAACCCACAGCAGGGCTGGGCCCAGAAAGGCAGCCTGAAGTTCTACCAGGATACCGGCTACACAGTGCCAGAGGAAAAAAAAATGCAAGTCTGTGCGCATCCTCTGGCTCTTTATTTTCCTTTAAAAACTTGTTTTTCGGTGCAAAGTCTGGTACATAGGATGTTCCCCTTAAAATCACTCACTGAGACTGCGGGGGAATGTTGTTTTGTGGAATCCGGGGATCAGAGTGGGGGAGAGACGAACAGAAAACCAGCTCTCAGCAGAGGAGTGGGTTAAAAAACGGTGGTACATCTACACAATGGAATACTATGCTGCTATAAAGAAGAAGGAACTTTTTACCGTTTACCACAGCATGGATGGAACTGGAGGGCATTATGCTAAGTGAAATAATCCAGTGGGAGAAAGATGAATACCACATGATCTCACTCACATGTGGGATATAATGATCAACATCATTTGATGAACAAGAATAGATCCAGAGACAAATGGTAGGGGAGGAGGGTTAGAGAGCAACCAGAGGACTTGTTTGCATGCATATTAGCATAACCAATGGACACAGACACTGAGGCGGTGGGGGCTTGCCTGGGGTGGGAATGGCTTGGGGTGTGGGGGAATCAATTAGAGAAAAAGGAGACATATGTAAAACTTTAGACAATAAAAAAAAGTAAATATAAATAAATAAAAATTAAAAAATCCCCCTTTAAAAAAAATCACAAATCTTAGCAGAAAACATTCAAAGATGGACTTGGGATATTTTCTTGTACCAAAAAGGGTAAGTGCTCAAGAGTTTCAAAGAGCGTGTAAAAAAGTACAGAAGGCAGCTTAAAGAGGATCTCTCTACTTTTGCATCAAAGATTAAGGGCTGTAATTAATTTTAACTCCCAATACATAAAACTCCATGAATCCTTAGAATATATATACAAATAAAACAGGAGAAAGATACATAGAAAAAATATCTAATTTGCCTCCTATATTATATGTAATTATTACACCAACTCCTAAACTTGAAATTAAAGTGAAAGAAATAGTGCCCCTACCATTTTCAGGGAACTGAACTTCAACCCAGTTGATAAGATAAAGTTCTTCTTTATTGAGAAAATGGCAGCTAATTAATGTAAAGACATGCTAGACTAAGAAACTCACCATTCTACAAACTCTAACTGAATTAGACAAGCATGATCAATGCATGCGTAAAACCATGCAGGTGAAAGCTTGTTGGAAAACAGAATATTACACAGTGTCAAAGTATCACCCCCCAGATCTCTGCTGACCGCAAAGGGAAAACCACTTATTCACACTGGAGAGACTGGACATTTCAAGACAACATGAGTTTGCGTCCCCTGATATGATACAAAATGAAATATTCAGCATCAGTTATAAAATATTTGTTAAGAAATGTTAAACCTCAATCTAAGTAAGCTTTTAGGCATAACTTCCAGTTTACTGAAAATAGAGCAGTGGTTCTCAACCTTCCTAATGCCGCAACCCTTTAATACAGTTCTTTACGTTGTGGTGATCCCCAACCATAAAATTATTTTTGTCGTTACTTCATAACTGTACTTTGCTACTTTTATGAATCTTAATGTAAATATCTGTGTTTTCTGATGGTCTTAGGAGACCCTGCTAGCTGTTCGCAACCCACAGGTTGAGAACCGCTGAAATAGAGAAACAAGTAAAAGAATAGCAGTAGGAGTTAATCAGATAAATGAGAAGTAAAAAAATAAAATAAAATAAAATAAAATAAAAAGACTGGAGGGAATTCTTCTAGGTTAAGAGTCTAATAAAACTCATTTAGGGGACAAATAGAGAAATGGGAATAGAGAAGATTCCAAATGATATCAGGGAATAAAGTTTTTTTACATATGATAATACTGTGGTTAACCCTTATTTTCAGGAAATAATATGCTGAAGACATTTAGGGATTACGTGTCATGATATCAGCAACTTACCTTTCATATAGTTAAGTTAGGCCAAGGTAACAGGTTTAATACATTAAGCCAAACCTGTACTTTGCACTACTTTCCTGTGAAGTGTTATCAGAACTCATGATGCCGCATTTATTCCACTGCAAAGGGTACAGAACAGATTTTCCCATTGTACGTTTCTTCCCAAGAATCAACAAAACTGTTTCCGAACAAAACAGTAATGTGATGTTTACCACATACAGTCAGCTCTAGGTAGCCACAGGTTCCACATCTGTGGATTCAACCAACCACAGATAGAAAATAGCTGAAATTTTTAAAAGGTTATATTATGGCTATGAGGCCTATGGTGACTGCATCTGTACTGAATGTATGCGGATTTTTTTCTTGTCTTTCTTCCCTAAACACATTATAACAACTATTTCCATAGCATTTACATTGTATTGGGGATTAAAGTAATCTAGAGATGACTCAAAGTATATAGGAGGGTGTGTGTAGGTTATTTGCAAATACTACATACATTATTTTATATAAGAGGTTAAGCATCTGTGGATTTTGGTGTCCGAGGGGAGTCCTGGAACCAATCCCCCACAGTGACCAAGAGACACTATATAAAGATTCAATGAAATCTGGCAATCTGCATCTTCAACCATTTTTCTGATACTTAAGAGTGATACCTATTTTTGTAGTGCCTGTTGCATTGGCCCAAAGCCATGAAATAACTGATTGTTATAATCTCAGCAGTCTTCAATGTATTACTTTTTGTAAACAGTATTACTTAAACAAAATAAAACCAAAAAAATAGTAACTGTACATATAATCAAATTCATAGTGATTTGAAGGAGATCATATCCTGCTTTAATTTACTCACAATGTATCAGTACCTTTTCATTATCCTGTTTGTCTTTACTCATTGGTGACGTCGGCACAGAAAGACAAGTTTCATTATCAATTGTGGACTGTCTGCCAGACAGAAAATCCCGTAGTTGACTCTGTAGGAAATACAAGACATTACTAATAAAATGATATGCCAACTACAAAAAAAATTTCACACCTACATCTACCCAGCATCACTGATGTTCTAGAAGACAGCATTTTACCTAACCTTTGTTGGCAGTCAACAATATGTAGACATGGAATTACACTTCCGAACAAAATGCTTCCATTACTTTTCAGTTCAGAGTTAAAAGATGACCTTGAAAATTTAATCTTATTATTTTATTTTTATGGAAGAAAATTTAAAGGAAAGAAAAGTCTTGTTTCTCTCTTTCCCTTTCTTTCTCTCTCTCTCAAATTAATCAATCAATAAAAAACAAATCATGCATTTGGGACTGAATTCTTTATTAAAACTTTCCTTCTCTAATAAGAACCCAAATAATAATAACCCAAGTTCAACAAAGTTTACCATCAAAACCCTTCTTCCAAGTAATGACTAGCTAGGTTTCAGGTAGCTAAATTGTTAGGAGCCAGGAGATAAGAGTGGAAACACCCAGAGATCTGCCTCTGCCTACAGGCTTTCTGTAGTTTCAATCACATAGTCAGCCTCTGGCTATGTCCTCAGCAGGCCATAAGCTCCCCAGGTATTCCAGTGGGTGAGGCTATTGTTTCCCTTCTCAGGAGCCAGGAGATAAGAGATACAGCAAGGGTCGTGGAATTCTCCCCAAGGCCAGAAATGCATACTTGAAACCTCCCCCAACCAGGAAAGCATAACTACCACATCTGCAATGAGCAGCTAGCACCTAGTTAACTAGTTAACCAATCCGCTTAGACCACATACCTCCTCGACCCCTTCCTCCTTCCCCTTCCCCTCTCTGAGCATATATAAGAGCCACCAAGAATAAAAATTTTGAGGCTTGATCAGAACACCATTTGTCTTGCCTCCATTCTTCGTGTCCCTGTCTGTTTCTCATTCTCTTAGGTGCGTCGCCCCGCCGTTCCTGTTGACTTGCCCTGCAGGCCGGGGCACTAAATTCTCCATTTTTAATATGATCCAAAAAGCAAAAGCATTATCAAATTACTATAAATGCTAATATCAGAATTAAAAATAAACCTAGTAAAATTTTAATTTGATTAGACTAGAACTGCTTTAAAAAATACTTACAGAGGATATGTTGGCATTATTTTCACCATTAGAAGTCAAAGCACTACATTTTTGATAAACATCGATCAGATCTAACATATTACTATTCTTTAAGAAATTATCGTAAGTCCTCCTAATGTCCTCATAATGGCCAATCACTTCCATATTTTCAACTGGCAAGTTCAATTTCTCCTGTAGTAAGTGTTTCCAGATCAGTAAGACATCACTGAGAGGAACTGTAAATTCTCCACTGCGCTGAAAAAGATAATGCCAAAAATATAAAGTTGGTTGCATTTTGCATTAAGTTCTTATAAAATTGAAGAGAGCATCTAAGTTGACGTATGAAATAATTTTAAAACCAGATATTAAAAAAGATTTTTATGATTTTATAAAATATGAACAACTATGGCAAGTTCTCGTGTGACAAAACTGGCAAATACAGTATAAAGACATTGTCTATTACCTGAACTTATCAAATTTCTACTCAAAGTGGGGCAATAGGAGGGCAGTGAGCTGTGGCTAAGTACTACTGATTGGGGAAATAGTCATTCTTTTAGCTAATATGTTTTTAATCTCTTATTTAAAAACCGTCAATGTCACAGTGAATTCCCACATATCACACACATTATTCTAAGTGTTAATCTTAAAATATGATCAGAAAAATTAAATTTTTAAAACTATGTTTCATTTCATTATTCTTATAGAGAAAACAAAACACCAGTGTTAAAACTTTGGGTCAAAGAGGATTTTTATTCTGTCCTACTCAGGGACACACTAAACTGTAGGCAAATGAGTGCTTAAAGTCAAGTCAGGTTTCTTTCTCTAAGCTGTCAGATGTTACTTATCAAACAAAATTGTTCAAATTTGGGCATATTAAAGGTTTTTTTTCAATTGATTGCATTCTGCTTCCACTTTATAGCCCCAATATTAATAATGGTGTCCTCCACAAAATGCCAACACCAACTCAGTAAAAAATTCTAACTGCTCCTTTTCAATGCTTCGTGAATAAGAAATATTTATAAGCATCCCTATGTGGTTTTGTGAAATGTATCAATGTTGCTGTCTTCTACAGTTTAGCTCCATTAATATATTAGTTGTTTCTGCTAACAACTAGATTTTTCCATTAATTGCATTTTAAGATGGCTGGATATTTAAAGAGGACTTAAAATTTACTGGAACTAAGTGTAACATCATATTTAGCCAATGAAGAATAACAGAAAGAAATCAAATAGAATCATATGATGTAGTACTATTTCTAAATATCTGACTTTTTCAAATATCTATCGTTTTATGTTTTATAAAGATCATTCACATTTCCCAATTACTGTCCAAATTTAAGACGAAGTGTACAACTTGCCTTAAATTAATGCTCTACCCATCCATAAGAAAGCAATTAAGAAATTTATTCTAATTGTCCTTAGAGTAGGGATCTATTATATCATAGTTATGAAAATTAATTATATCTCATGAAATTAGTTCAATGAACAAACAAAAAGATCATTAACTCTCAAACCATAGATCCATAATCCAAACATTGAATCAAAAATTGCATACTTTACTCCCAAACCCTACAAAGGTTATATATTATTAAATCTCCAAATGGTATTTAAGTTAAATAAATCCATTTATTTAGTTTAAAACTAAATTATTTTATCTCAAAAATTCTTAAAACTACTTTGGCATCACGTCTTTCACAGTATAAATAAATTAAGTGTTCGCTTTGATGTAAATATGTAATTTATTATCATTCTGTTGACTGTAACTAAAGGAAAACTATGCAAACTCTTGATCTTCTGAGAAAAGGCTCTGACTAGATTAAGTGTTTATACTGAGACTGTGAAAACATTTTAAATCCAAATAAAATTGCACTCCAGATATCAGTTTTCAGGTTCAGGTGCCCACCATGACAGGATATTCTATTTTTCAAACGAGTAACAACTGATTGAGAGAGAGTCTGTGGTCAAATCAGAAAATGTTTTGCTAGGGAAACCATGCCAACTGGCTACTATTTGAAGGAAGTTCAAAATGTTCAACGCTTTGATGGACAACTGAAGGATTATGTTTCACAAGGATAAAATGAGAAAAAGCAAGAGTTACACTATTTCAGGGACCTTGTACTTTGTATATTTTATCAAAGTTATTTATTATTCAAAGTATTAAATAAACGTCACATTTTTAACTAGCTGGAATTCTTATTATCACAAGTGTAAAGACACCAGGTCTACTTAAGAGCATTAATTGGTGCCCAGCCGGCATGGTGGCTCAGTGGGTGAGCATCGACCTATGAAAGAGGTCATGGTTCGATTCCTGGTCAGGGCACATGTGCAGTTGAGAGCTTGATCCCCAGTTGGGGGCTCGCCCTAGGCAGCCGATCAATGATTCACTCTCATCACTCATGTTTTTCTCTCTCCCTTCCTCTCCCTTCTTTGCTGTATGAACTTGGGTAAGATACCGAAATCACTCTGCGTCAATTTGCTTGGTTATAAAATGAGATTGTACGGATTAAATAACACTTTATAAATGGTAGGTAATCAAAAATGGCAGTTGACCTTCTCTTTTTTCTTTTGTTAAAATATATTTTATTGGTTTTTTACAGAGAGGAAAGGAGAGAGATAGAAAGTCAGAAACATCGATGAGAGAGAGACATCGATCAGCCGCCTCCTGCACGCCCCACAGTGGAGATGTGCCCGCAACCAGGATACATGCCCCCGACCGGAATCGAACCTGGGACCTTTCAGTCTGCAAGCCAACGCTCTATCCACTGAGCCAAACCAGTCTCGGCGACCTTCTCTTTTTATCAAGTAAAATAACTGTCAGTTTGTTTGCTGGGGGAGGAGTGGTAGGTAATTATAATTCACCTAGAGGTACAGTGCACAAAATTCATGTAGTGGGGGGTGTCCCTCAGCCCAGCCTGCGCTCTCTCACAGCCTGGGAGCTGCTGGCAGTCGGACATCCTTAGCGCTGCTGTGAAGGCGGGAGAGACTCCCACCGTTGCCATTGAGTTTGCCAGGTGTGAGCCTGGCTTCTGGCTGAACAGCGCCCCCATGTTCCGCCTGTTAGAACGCACTGACCACCAGGGGCCAGCTCCTGCGTGGAGTGTCTGCCCCTTAGTGGTCAGTGCACGTCATAGCAACTGGTCAACCAGTCGACTATCTGCACCCTGGTGGTCAATGCAGGTCATAGCGAGCGGTTGAGTGGCCTTAGCATATCATTAGCATATTATTATGCTATTGGTTGGTTGAACAAACGACTGGATAACTGGACACTTATTATACAGAATTTTAAATTCTGTTTCTCCTCGTTATGTCTCTGTTAGGTCATTTTCAAATCTGTCAGTCAACCACAGGTGCTGTGGTTGCTTTCCACGAGGTTATAAATTAATATCTTTGTTTCATCCAATAGAACATTTGTAATGTTCTTATGGCTTTTTAAGGTGAAAAACAGCCTTTGTAATGACAGAGTACATGACAGAGTCAAACTATAAGGCCAATTCCAAAGAGAGTAAAGGCTAAAATATTATTTGCAACCTAATGAAGTCATATTTTTGTCACATAATGAAGTCAATAGTGAATGAATCTAAAACAGGTAAATCATAGCAGTATAAAACTACTAGAGAGGTATTACATGATTTAAGCTAAAAAAAAAAAATCTTGCTCCTCTAAAAATATGCCAAAAACCTAACCCTCAAAGTTTATTTTAATATACCTTTTCTTTTCCCCCACTAAAGCAGTTAAGAAAACAAACATGGCCAGTAGGCAGACTAACAATTCTGCCAGATATTCAAAAGTTTTACTGTAGTCAAATTCACTTACAAGGATTATACTTTAGAGACTCAAACTTCAGAGAATTAAAAACCATAAGTAGACCACAAACACCGGGTGAAAAACAGTTGAAGGATTTATACAACCAACTCCACCCTTTTATTACTGAATGCTGCTTACCAATGCACCTGCCAGCACATGTGTGTGTGTGTGTTGTTTCATACTGGGTGCCTTGGAAGTCTGAGCATAGTGAGGAAGGCCTACGCTAAGTCTCTACATGGAGAGTTAAAGTAAAACAGAACTATAACCACCATCTCCACATGTATACATATCTACACAAACTGTGAAAAGCTCAGTTGCAATTCACCACTCCCCCTTTTCCCACCCAGAGTCTGCACTTTCACATGTAATAAAGTGAATTAGCAGGTAGGACATTAGCAAGTAGGAAAAAATCCCCAGTGAATGCTACACAGACATGTCCTGAAGAAAAACTGACTTGGATTGGATATTTTAATATGTCAAATTTTTTACAATGAGAGCTAAAATTTTTTCAGGCTACATTTTATTTACCTTGTTAATATATATCTATTGAAATATATCTATTTCTCAATTATTTATACACAAGCAAGCAAACAATAGGAGGTGTTTTGAACATACTCTGTATACTTTGATTCCAGAACAACAACTCTCAATCACTAACCAGCTATTCCTAATAATTGTCTCAATTTCTCTCTCTCCTCATTTCCCAGTGTATGGTCACCAAGGTTTAACCATCAGCTTGCCCATTCCATGTATACAATATCCTCAGAATCTACCATCATCTTAAAACAATTTCTTTAGATTATAAAAGAAGGACAATGGAAATCAAAACGACAATGAGATACCATCTCAGAATGGCTATCATCAACAAATCACCAGTCTATACACTCTTTACTTGGGACTCTGCTTTGTTCTTTTCTGTGGCACTTATTATGACTCAAAGCACTAAATATCTTATTTATTAGGATGTTATCTCTCCTGGCTAGAAAATTCTTTCCATAAGAGCAGGGATTTACTTCAATATCATATTCCTAATGCCCAGAATAATGTCTAGCACACAGTAAAACCTCAGTACTCGTTGAAAGAATATCTACATAAGATAGAATATTGTCAAAAATATTTTATGTTCAAAATTTATCTTAAAGTACATTGCTTTAAACATGCAAAACTGCCAACTATTCATGCAGAGGAAAGACCACCTTTTATTTTAAGATCATACAATTTCTAATTTTTAGGTGTTAAAATACTCTTCCTTTTTCAAAATGATAGCCCTATTAATTATTTTTCCTTAATAACTTTATTTGCCAACACGAGAAATGTTCAAATCTATCAATGTCTAATTCTTTTGGAAATTTTCCTGGTATATGAAATCTAAAATTCTGGGAACTATTGCCATACAGGATTTAAAAAATTCCTCAGAACATCATTCCATAATTTATTCCAACAGACCCATGGAAATCAACTTCATCCTTCAAAAATCTCTAGTCAAGACAGCCTCCTGACCATCTTCATGACTTTGATTTCCCGTGGATGCTTCTTTTGAACTTTCCCCTTACTTCATCCCTTTTTTAAAACCTTCCCATCCAAAGATTTCCACTACTTTAAGTATATTATCTTAAATTATTTAAGTTCATTCACCTCTCATCTGAGCACCTCTAGCCCTCTAAGTAGAGCTCATGTTAAACAATAGTTTGGCCCACGCCAACTATGATTTTTTTAAATCTCACTTCAGGGAGAGAAAGTAGAATTTCAAGATTGGGGCATAGGAGTCAATATATTGCAAAAGTCCTCCGAAATGATTCTGATCCATAGCTGGTCTAGGGACAATTCATCTATATTATAAAATCTTAAGTTAGTCATAAAATACTTTGGTTATATTTAAATAAACATTACCTATGTGTGCCTTTCAGATCTTTTTAGGGAATGAAGACTTATAAAATTAAAATAATTTTAACCATAGTAATCATACCAGTTGCTTGTTTAACTTAAAACTTCAAATTAAACATCAAATGTGTATGTCCTATGTTGAATTATACATATAAAAGCCTTAATTTTGAAACAAATAATTTAAAATCCAATAGTAATTTCTGACACAGGTATGCAGAGCCATTTGAGGAAATAGTATATTGATATTACCATAGGAGGTCATCTATATTGCAAAGAAATGAATGTAATGAAGTTTATTACATTAAAAAAAAAAAAAAAAGGCTACTAACCTGTTTGTTGTTCTCTGCCATGGAAAGCTGCAATGTCAAGATCATGGAGTCTGCACCACATACAGTAGTTCTCTCAGAGTCACAAAGCGTGTGCCAGTTCCTTCTGAACTCTTTAATCATATCCAAGACAGACCTCTGATGAAGCACAGCCATCCTCCTAAAGTAGGACAGAACGTAATATCAAAAAGCTTTATTTTAATTGGAAATCAATATTTAACATGTATAAGGCAAGCAAGAGTTAAGAGAAAAATAAGTAATGAACACGAGGTCATCTCATGTTTACAAAGATTGCTTTTCGTTAAATGTAGGAAAACAGAATAAAACAATTTCTCCCCAATCATATTTTCTTCTCCTTTAGCTTCTTAAGCCAAATTGTTTGAAATAACAAAATACAACCTTCAATCTGAAAATTCATATAAAATAAATATATCAATTCTGCAAACTTATAATTACAGATACATAGCTAATTAAAACTGTTTAAAAATTTTGTTTTAAGGTAGATGGTAATATCTGTGGTAGATTGGGAAGGTAGACAATTTCTTCCCATCATTATATTATCCCCCAAAAGATGGTCTATTTTTCCATCCTTTTGAATCTCGGTTGGCCTTTTGACTTGATTTAACCAATAGAATGTAGCAAGAATGGCATTATGGGAGTTCCAAGCCTAGACCTCAAAAGGCCAGTGCAGAAAAATACAGCAGGCCTGATTACTATCCTTTGAAAGCCCTGCTTACAATGCTGGCCCTTGACTGGCATTTAGGTACATAGATTTCAGAAGGGTTTCTAGTAAGAGTGGCTCTTTAATCATATCAAAATGCTTAAACTGTTTGTGTAACAATATAGTTTATGCTGAATACATAGATTCCTTCTGAGTTTGGAATTTTGGAACAAATGTTTACTATGTATCTTGGGTTTCTATGATCAAGAAAATGGGCATATGCCATTTACAAAATAATAACTTAAAGACACAATCAGTGGCACAACTTAAATTTACAGGTGTAAGACTGTAAAGTATCTATTTAAATACAAATACTAGTAAATAGCTAAGAATTATATTTCTCTTAAAACATCACCCTCATCTTTTATCTATGTGTATAAAAGCCTAAATGACCTAACAACCGACCAGTTAGGGGGCAGATGCTCAACGCAGGAGCTGCCTCCTGGTGGTTGGTACACTCTCACAGCCAACTTCCTGTGACTGGCCAACCTCCTGCAGCCAACCAACTTCCTGTGGTCCCTCCGCCAGGCCAGCCAATCCCCCAACCCCCAGCATCCCAATCAGACCCCAATCACCAGCCAGGCTGAGGGGCCCCACTTGTGTACAAATTCATGCACTGGGCCTCTAGTAAGAAATAAAAAATAAAGTGAAGAAGTAACACTTCTGTAATGATCAGTTTGCCTGAAAGAAGTCTTTAGTAGTAAATTACTAGGGTTATTTAAAGGTACTGAATTCAGATAGCTAGAATGAAGATGAATCTGGAATTACACTGTTCGGAATCCTGGCTTCACCACTTGCTAGCTGTAAGATCTTTGCCAAGTTATGTCACCTCTCCCAGCCTCAGCTTCGTAGCGCTGAAAAATGAAAATAATAACAGTTACTATCTCATGGAGTTTTATAAAACGTAAATGATAAATATAAGTGAAGCTTTTAGAACACTACCTGGCACATATAAGAGCCAACAATCTTAACTAGGAGTCGGCACACTTTTTGGCAAGAGCCAAATAGCAAATATTTGAGGAGTGCAAGCCATACAGTCTTTGTCACAACTACTCAACCTGACCTTGCCATGCGAAAATAGCCACCAACAACCCATGAACAAATGAGCTACTTAAAACTTAATAAAAACTGAAATCTGAATTTCATATAATTTTCACACATTCTTCTAATGATTCCTCTTCCCTTCCACCCCGCAACCATTTAAACTTTTAAAATCCAATCTTAGCTTGGGAACCGGATGCACTAAAACAGGCAGTGCCATGGGTTTGCCAACCCTGATCTAGTTTCAACTCTCCCAGGAGCTAACTGGCTGTGTGAGCCTAGGCAGCTTTTAAGCTGACTGCCTCGGTAGAGGTATCATCAAATAGGTAACAGGAAGAATATTTTCCAGCCAGTTATGAGGAATCGGTGAGACAACGAATATGCAAGCCCTCTGAATGTCAGTCTGCACCACACAAAACCAGGAGTAGAAGGTGGCAGAGATCATAAACACTTGTTAACACACACACACACACACACACACACACACAAAGAAACAAACAAACAAAAAACTAGATTTCAAACCACACTGAAGCAAACACTATGAGACAGAAAACTGTTACCGGGGAGGCAGTGTGAGATGATTGAAAGAACTCTTTTTTTTTTTTTTAATATATATTTTATTGTATTTTTACAGAGAGGAAGGGAGAGAGATAGAAAGTCAGAAACATGGATGAGAGAGACATCGATCAGCCGCCTCCTGCACGCCCCACAGTGGGGATGTGCCCACAAGCAAGGTACATGCCCCCAACCGGAATCGAACCTGGGACCTTTCAGTCCGCAGACGGATGCTCTATCCACTGAGCCAAACCGGCCTTGGCACTCTACTTTTTTGAGTCAGAGAGATCAGGGTCCACATCCAGACTCTCCCATTCATTAGCTGTATGCCCTTCGGTATTTAAAATATCTGATGAGCATGTATTTCTTCATCTGCAAAAGGGGGAGGAGGATATCTCATCCCGTAAGATTATCAGACATGAGAGAGACAAGTAAATACTCCACCAGGTGCCCAGCACTTAGTAGGTGCTCAATAAAAAAATAATAATAATAATAAATTTTTTTAAAAAGGCAGTCGTTGCTGCAATCACTGTCACTGTCAGAATGCAGGTCCAAAAAAGTTCCTCGCGAGGATATAACAGGGACAGGGCGAATGCAGCAGAACTGGAGCCTGCGCAGGTTTGGGGACTGGAACCCCGGTTTCTCCCCTCACCTCAGTGACCCTCACAGGGCTCAGACTCCCAGCCCCGCCCACCCCTGGATGCTGTCAACTCCGCGCCCTCCACCCAGACCCAACCGGCTCCGGAACGCACCCGCCGCGCCAACCACTTCAGAGACCACACGGAGCTTCTCTGTCCCCGGACACCCGCGGCCGGCATCACCCCTTCACCCGTGACGTGTGGAAGGAGAAGAGGTCGGACCCACCCGGCTCAGGGCAGACCCGGGCGGTGCCGGTCCAGCGGCGGTAGAATCCTCCCCGGCGGCGGCGAAGCCTCCCCGCTGTTTGAGTCCTCGCGGGTTACATTTTTAAATCTCGCGGGAGGACCTGCGAGCCAATCGCCGCCGCCGCCCTCTGACCCGGAAGCAGAATCGGCGCGAGCCTCCCGTAGGCTCCGCGGACGCCTCCTCTTCTCTGCGGCGGTTCCCGGCGCCCTCCGGTGGGTACCACAGAGCCCGGGGGGCCGCTACCGACCGCCCCGCTGTCCCCAGGAGGGTCTCCGCCTCTTTTCCCCCCAGACCTCGGGCTCGGGGGGGCGGTAGCGGGGTTTCGAGAGCTCCGCCTGCGACAGGGGGAGACGGGAACGCCTCTAATTCCCTCCCCCGAGTGCTAGTATTAGAGGCACATGTCTAGTCCCCCTGACCCCCCACCCCGTGCACTGTGAGACCCCGATAATGCAGCGGGACTGGACACTGCTTTAGCCCCAGTGTCCTAACCACGCGCGTCTCCTGCCTTCCCACTCCTCCATGCCCAGCCCCAGGTGCCCGCTTGTAAGGTTACTGGTTGATGATGGGCGTTCCGAGGTGGGACCCCTCTGATGCTCACTCCGTCCTCCTCGGGTTTTTCCTGCGTTTGTAACGGGACCCAGCTGTTTGCAGGACGACCCCTGCGTGCAATAAACGCAAACAAAAAAATCCTGCAGAATCCATGTCTCTTTGGGGAATGCTGCTCCATCCAGAGTGCAGCTCAGATCACGGCCGCTTAGCTGAAGTTTGGGTGCAGGTTATGTGAATATTGTTGTTGTTTTTTTTTTAATATATTTTATTGATTTTCTACAGAGTGGAAGGGAGAGGGATAGAAAGTCAGAAACATCGATGAGAGAGAGACATCAATCAGCTGCCTCCTGCACGCCCCACACCGGAGATGTGCCCGCAAGCAAGGTACATGCCCCCAACCGGAACCGAACCTGGGACCTTTCAGTCCGCAGGCTGACGCTCTATCCACTGAGCCAAACCGGTCTCGGCTGTTTTTGTTTTTTTTTATATATATAACACACATTTTTGTCATTCCTTCCATAGCCTGTATTTTGTATCTTGTTGATAGTGCAGCACTTTTCAC
Source organism: Lasiurus borealis (assembly GCA_004026805.1). NCBI lineage: Eukaryota > Metazoa > Chordata > Mammalia > Chiroptera > Vespertilionidae > Lasiurus > Lasiurus borealis. Next base: position 70,548 of record PVJN01003196.1, on the reverse strand, counting down.
CCTGAACCTTAACTGCCCCAGATTGTGAGCTTTTTTGAGGCTCAGAGCTGTGTTTTTTTTCTTCTCCAGCGCTGGGGTCCAACACGTAGTAATGTTTTCCAATGCTGGCTCGTCTTAGGACCTTAGCAAGCTAATTAGAAAGTCCTCAAGTCTTGATTTCCTCACCAGTAAAATGGGAACCATGGATAGGATCTCCCTCTAAGGTTTATAGGAATATTTGATGCTGTATTGTCAGTAAAATGGTTAACATGGCACCCGCAAAGAGGTGCTGGGTAAATGGTTACTATTTTTAATTTGTTATAAATATATTTACTAAAGTGATTTCTTCTTCACTACATTTTTTAGATAATGTAAACAAAATTATGGTGATCCATGCTGCTTGGTATCATTCACAACATATTTAAATAAGTATTTTAATTTTTTTTGTCTGTGGCATTTGCAATACTCCATTCTTATTTTGATCATTTGCTGGAAGTGAATAATATTTTTGACCGTTCCTATCTAACTGTGTCTGTGCTGTAGTTCACAGTTTCATGACCTTGTCCAGTGGAAGGCGACTTTATTGTTACAACTGCTCAAGCTCTGACATACAAGATGAAGCAAGATGCCACAAGGAATGCGGCCTACACCGTGGATTGTGAAGATTATGTGCATGTGGTCGAATTTAATCCCTTTGACAGTGGGGATTCGGGAAACCTTATCGCATATGGTGGCAATAATTACGTGGTCATTGGCACATGTACATTTCAGGTTAGTGTGTGAAACTACAGTGAATGACAGTGAAGATATTTCACTGGTAACAAAGCTTATGCTGATGTTGGTACACTTTTGCTAAACTTTGAAAGTATATTGCTTCCCTCTGAAGTTATGTTTTTTATCTAGTTAAACACTATTAAACATTGTTCTTAGTCTCTCATGTTAGAAGCTTCAAGTTCCATACTACCCAATTTCACGCCTCCCTTTTGTCTTGAGAGAAAACTTAAGGTTAATCAAACTGAAAGATTTCCTCATTTCTATCAGAAAGGCAGTCTTATTCTAACACTGATTAAAAAAAAAACACACACACACACTATCAATATCATGAATTTGAATTTCAGCAAAGCATTTTTCAGAATCTGATAGTGTTCTTTTGAAAGATGGAAATTGAAGCTGAAGATAGTATTGATTGAGGTCATATATTTGTCAAATATTTATAAAGTGCAGATCTGATGTGGGAACTGATGATACATGTTATAAAAAGCAAAGACCCTGCCCTCAAGGAGATGTTTAAATGTAAACCAGCATAACAAGAAAACTTCTATAAAAGTTCTATTTGTAGACTGAAGAGGGAGCATGAAAGGTTCTAAGTCTATTCAAAGGGTCATCAATAATGAATTAAGGCTTCTCCTGGCACGTGGATGAGAACACTTGACTCAGGCAAGAACATGAAGCTGAGAAGGATACCTAATGTTTTGGATGGCAGAGTTCATTTAACATCCTGTCTGTGCACATACTGTATGCCAGACTCTGCTCAGAATCCAAATATTATATAACGTATGTAATTAATGGGTCAAGTTGAACAAGCTAAAATTAAATAAAATGAATATGAAGTCTTGAGATGATAGATTACTAGAGCTAAAAGGGAGAATTATGACTTCCAGTTTTTAATCACCTGGATGTTCACCATGAATCAGTACAATGGTTAAACTGCCAAAAAGACCTAATTCAGTTGCTGTCCAATAGAAATATAAAGTGAACCACAAATGTAAATTTAAATGTAGTAACCACATTATGGAAAGTGAAAGGCAGATGAAATTAATTTTTTTACCTAGCATATCCAAAATATTTTATGTACAACCAATAGGAAACATTATTGAGATATTTTATATTCTATACTAACTCTGAAATCTAGTGTGGATCTTGCACTCTATAAAGTATACACGTCTCAGCTTGAACTCTACATATATCAAGTGCTTAAAAGCCCCATGTGGCTAATAGCTACTGTATTGGACTGCACGGCTCTATATTCTCTATAAAGCGGCAGTAATGTTTATTTCACTTCTCAGCGGTGTGTTGAGATTTAAAGGAGATAATAAAGACAAATTTCAGAGTGGTATTCAAATATTTAAAACTGCATAAAAGAGGGATTAGACTTAGAATGGTAAATGTATTTTGTGTTCTTTGTCAATTCTATTTAAGAGTGATGCCAAGTCTTCTCTGAGTCTGTACCTCTTAGGGAAAATCAGCTATGGCCAAGTATTTGCCATCACTGAATTAGATTTATTACTCTGTGTAGTTCCAGAAAGCAGAATTTGGAGTCATGAGTAGAATTTACATGTAAAAAGATTTTGGTGTCATGTTAAAGAGAATTCTTCTAATCATTACATTTACCCTAAATGGGATAATCTCCGTCCAAGAAGTAGCTAGTTCCCTCTCACTCAAAAGTGTTCAGAAAAGCATTGTGCAAACTCATGTTTTCAGATGATGTACTAGAGCAGTGTTCTCAACTTTTCTAATACCGCGACCCTTTAATACAGTTCCTCATGTTGTGGTATTCCCCAACCATAAAATGATTTTCGTTGCTACATCATGATTGTAATTTTGCTACTGTTAATGAATCATAATGTAAATATCTGTGTTTTCCGATGGACTTAGGCTCTATAGCAGTGGTTCTCAACGTGTGGGTCACAACCCACAGGTTGAGAACCCCTAACAGGGTCACCTAAGAGGATCAGAAAATACAGATATTTACATATTTACTAGAGTTTCAAGCATTCAATGAAAGAAGCAGAGTAGGTAAACTTTACAGTCTCCTCTAACTAAAATTCTATACTTGGCCTCAAATGGGTGTGATAGGAAAGCTTGCCCATTTCCAATCCTTAGAATAGCCCTTTCATCAATCTGGCTTGGCTCCAACCTCAAATATGCTGAAGCCTTATATAAATGATATGTATTATGGCAAGTTTTCCACAAAGTATCTTAATTTCCTGCCTATACAATACTGCCTACACCCAAAATAGCATTTGTCTCTGCCTATCCCACACATACACTCTGGCCTTTTAGTTGGCTCAGTGGCAGACATCGCTGCCAGGAAAAAAAGATTTCACTGGTAATACATAAAGCTCAGACTGTACAGTTCCTGGGATTTCTTTATCCACATGACCACCAAGTAATTCCACATATACTTTGGATAACAAATTACAAGACCTAATTGTCAGCACTATTGTCACAGTAGCAAAATAATTTCTGTTTGGATGGTAAAAACTTCATTTTTAGAAGATTTATTGGTTGAGTGTAGAAAAGTAGATGGAACCCAAACTATGAAGTCAGCTATGATTAGGCTTCTAACCTTATTTTAAAATTCCTTCGTGGCTGCTGCCTTGGTATATCTGGCCGTTAGCCTTACAGTTAAATACACAAATTACAAAGTAATAAAACTTGACAGTGTTTTTCTTTCCTTGATAAATACATTTTAATCCTTTTTTTTCTCATTTATGGAAAAACTTTTTGCTATTAACTCTTAAATACATCTGAAATTTAAATTTATTTTCAAGGGACATCTGAGTTATTTAGAGAAAAAGATGTGTAATGTATTTGTGAAATGACTTTGTTAAGATCTCAAAGGCTATCCTGGAAAAATCAACACATCCACTGGGATTCAATTAAAATACACATTATAGAACTTTGCATTTAGATTCAGGATGAATGGAATTCTTGGAATAAGCTTTCAGATAATTCCCTTCCATATAGACACATGTATCCCATTAAATATCAAGTTTCACCTGCTCTAGATTTTTTTCCTGCTATTTTATAATCCTATAAACTTTTATAAAAAGATAACCAGTCATTTAACATAGAAGATTCCTTTGGAAAATTTTGTCATGAAAATGTTTGCTTTTGCCCTGGCCATTGTGGCTCGGTTTGGCATTGTCCCGTGCATCAAAAGGTTGCTGGTTTAATTCCTGGTCAGGGAACATGCCTGCGTTGTGGGCTTGATCCCTGGTTGGAGGTATGAAGGAGACAGTCGACCCATGTTTCAGTCTCACATCAGTGTTTCTTTCCCTCTCTAAAATCCCTTAGAAAATATATAAAAAAAGGAAAAGAGAAAAAAAAGAAAAGAAACATTCTGCTTTTGTCTTCAGTCGCAGTCAGGGTATTGATTTAAATAATAAAACCATGATTTATTTTTAAAATCAATGTTTTAAGCATATAAAATGTGTTTTTAAATATATATTATCAACATATGGTATAGAGCAGCGGTTCTCAACCTGTGGGTCATGACCCCTTTGGGGGTTGAACAACACTTTCACAGGGGTCGCCTAAGACCATTGGAAAACACAGATATGATTCATAACAGTTGCAAAATTACAGTTATGAAGTAGCAACCAAAATAATTTTATGGTTGGGGGTCACCACAACATGAAGAACTGTATTAAAGAGTCGTGGCATAAGAAAGGTTGAGAACCACTGGTATAGAGAATAATAGATTCCTGTATGCCATCTTAAGAAATGGGATATTAGCAATTCTTTTGAAACCCCTTGGGTATTCTGCCCTTCTTGCCCTTCTCACCCCCAAGAACCATGCCTGAATTTTTCTCTGTAGAGTTAACATAGGTGTTGTGAATCAATATTTTTTTCATGATTTAAACTATATCAATGAAATTATTCTGTCTTAGGTTCTTCAGTTTGTTGCTATTGATATATTTGTTAGATTCCTCCATTTTTTATTTCATTTATTTTCACTGGTGTTTTATAATATGAGTATGCTGTAATTATTCTCTATTGGAAATATGTTTTTTTTTTTACTTTTGAAAACATTGGAATGTGGATGGGGGTTTTTTCTGTTTTGTTCTCTTCTTTCATTTTTTTTTCTCCTTAATAGTTTACGTTTTACATGCCATTTTTCTTCTTTTAATGGTTACCAAAGACACTTTAACATACATACTTAATTAAACAAATTAATATCTTTAACTTTATGAACAAAACAAGGACCTTTGCCCTGGCTGGTTTGACTCAGTGGATAGGACATCAGCATGCAGACTGACGGGGCCTAGGTTCGATTCCAGTCCAGGGCACAGGCCTGGGTTGTGGACCTAATTCTGATCCCCAGTGGGAGGCGTGCAGGAGACAGCCAATCAGTGATTCTCTCTCACCATTGATGTTACTCTCTTTCCCTCTCCTTCCTCTCTGAAATCAATAAAAATATATTTAAAAAAATAAAGTATAAACAAGGACCTTTGACACATGAACTGTTATCAAACCCTCCAGACTTCGGTTGTCATATTTGAGCGTTCTATCATTTTTATTTAACCCACAATGATGATGTTTTATGTGGCTAACATTTATTTAATTTACTCATCTGTTTGCTTTTTATTTTTTTTTTATTGTTCCTTACATCTGAGGCCTTCCTTCTGGGATCATTTCTTTTCACTCTAAAGCACTTATATTTACTACAGGAAAGAGTTTATTAATAAACTTTTTGTGAAGAACTAGCTAGTAAATACTTTAGGCTCTTAAAATTAGGGATAGCTCACAGTTCAGTGTTTAATATTAAAAGTTGTTTGGGTCTTTATTTAGAAGATTAGTGATGTTTTTTTGTGACCAATAATATGCCATAGGAACTTAACTCTTGTTTATATTAACTAGCCTCTAAGAAAAACTGGTTTTGTTATACATCATTTTGCCCAAAATCAAGAACCTATCAATTACATTAAGTGAAAACTCACTGTACACAGTCTCCTAGTAAATTCTTTATTATCACAAAATGGAGTTTTATAATGTTTGTTCTCATACTCACTGTAACCTGGACTGTGGTTGCTTAGGAGGAAGAAGCAGACATTGAAGGCCTTCAGTATAAAACACTACAAACAATTCACCATGGGATCAGGGTTGGTGGCATAGCGTGGAGCCCAGAGACGAGACTTGATTCACTTCCTCCAGTAATCAAGTAAGTTGAAAATTATTATTAAATGCAGTATTTACTAGTTTCCTTTGGGTTAAGTGATCTGAAGCCTTTGATCATTCAGGACTTTTTTCTTCTATTTCCATTTTCTCCAGCTCTAGATAGTAGCTACTTTAACATTTGCTGCTATTTCATAATTTAGGCTTATTGCCTGAATTTGTGGTTTAAATATGTAATCGTGGCAATGATGGCTGGAGTACATGGCTCAGTCTACAACAAAGTTCTCTTTTCTGAGATTCATCTGAATCATATTGTCTTCACAGCTTCACGAAGTTTGAAAGTATAATTCCGTTAAAAGAACTAAATTTGATTGAGTCATTAATCAACCTTACTGCCCTATACATAGCCCAAGGTCACATTTTTATGTTTAACAATACATAAAATTAATCTAATCTTTGCACTTCAGTTTTTGTGAAGGCATTTGAAAAAAACAATTGCTTTTTTGAGAAAAACCATAACACCACCTACTAAGACCTTCTTCAGAAGGGCCATATGTTAAGAGTATTTAAGGTTACAAAACACTAACCTTGCTTCCACAAATACCACATCTAAAAGGTATGTCTTCTTTTAGTAAACGGTAGTTAGCTATCCACAAGTTAGCGTTTACTGAGCTAACCTAATTTTTTAAAATTAAGGGATAATGTACATACAGCTCAACACTTTAAAGGTACAGTTCCATCAGTGTTGACAAATGGAGACACTTATATAACCCACTCCCTTAGCATTTCTGCCACCCCGAAAGATTCTTTGTGCTCCTTCCCAGTCACTTCTGCATCCCATTCCCTGCCAAACAACCATTGATCCAATTTCTATTACCAGAGATGAGTTCTGTCTGTTCTAGAATTTCATATAAATGAAATCATTCCGAATATATTTTTTTGTATCTGGCTTAATTTTCTTGAGATTCATCCATAGTGTATATACCAATGGTTCATTTCTTTTTTATTTTTGAGGAGAATTCCATTTACATTGTATAAATATTCTGCAATTTACATGAATTCTATAAGTAAAAATCAGGCTGTTTGCAGTTTTAGCTGTTATGACAAGAGCTGCTATGAGCATCTCTATACAGGTTTTATTGTGTAAAGGGTAGAAATATTGACTCAGCGGGGAGATGTGTATTTAACATTTTAAGAAAGTACCAGTTTCCATACTGGTTCTATCATTTTATGTTCCCACCAGTAATCTAAGGACGTTCCATTGCTCTCCTCCTCTCCAGCATTTATTGTTGGCAATCTTTAATTTTAACATTCTGGTTGGTACCACAATGACATTTCCTCATGACTAATGATGTTGAGCACTTTTGAGTGTGCATTCTGTTTCCTGCCTTCAGAGTCTTCACCTACATCAAGATTGTGAACATTTTCTATGATTTGTTCTAGAAGCTTTTACAGGTGTTAGCTGCCTGAATTTTGAATAATCTACATGACGGTTCTTGTCAACATACATATGTTATTGTTAATAGCCAGTGTGCTGTTTATTTCCTTTTGTATTAAAAGGAAATGTTCAGAGCCTAGAACTAAAAAAAAAAGTCAGCAGTCTCTGCATTTGGTAGGAGATTTTGAAAGCTATAGAAAACATCTTCTCATGGTGGTTTTATTTGATACCTGCTCTCCTGTACTTTAATAATGGATTTGCTATATTGTTTCATCTTTTTTTGTTGTTGTTGCTTTTTATTAGCTGCCTCAAAGCTACTTTGGAAATGTACCAATATAAATGATAAATTCGAAATATTAACCAGCTGTTAATTTTGAAAACAATATTGTTAGAGCAAGCTGACAGTACAGTTCTGTTGTTTTCAAATAAATTATGTATTTTATAAAAAGAATACAAACTTACTACATCAAGTTTAGAACATACAAAAATGTTTTTAGATGCCAACTATATACCTAATACTCTTTCCATTTTTGTTGGTAAATTTCTATAATTCTGATTAAACTGTACATATAAGTTTTTATATTTTTTATTTACTTTACATTTGTTTCATGGCATTTCACAATATGTAGTCTTTTTTCCTGACTGAATAGTAATCTATCAAGATGACTGAGGTATAACTTTATATTTCTCTTGTCATCATTAACTTTTATCCTACAGTTAGAATCTCTTCATAATATTTTATATTTTATCTTTAGCATTTAATTGCCTTAAATTCCATTCTCTCCCTCCATCCCTCTGTTTTCTCTTTTTCCATACCCACTTGATGGATAGTAAACTGTTCATCTTCAGTTCTCTGAGGTTTTCTGGCCTAAAGAATGATATAATTGCCCTAACATGTTTAAAGTAAAACAGCAAAGATTTGGAGGAAAGTGGAACAACACAAAGTTGACCATAAAGTTTTATAATTTGTTTATTTTACTTATTTCTTTATTTTTTATTAGTAGCCCTGTACACGAGTCCGTGCGCCAGTAGCTCTCTGCAGGGCCTGGCCACTCCACGCCTGCTGTATAGAGACCCATCTGCGCCCTGGCCTGGCTAGAGGCCCATCCGCAGCTGGGCGTGGAACACTTGCCTTGTTGCCGCAGCAGTGAAGCAAGCATTCCGCCAAGCTGCTCACACAGCCTGGTCTCAGCGGGCCCTCCCCACCCCCTCAGGACTGGGGGACTCCAGCAGGGCTGAGAGGACTTAGCGCTGCCATCTTTGTGATAGAGTGATGGTTAATTTGCATATTACCCTTTTACTAGAGAGGATTAAGTAAAAATACTTTGATTCCTATAACTTTTTTTTCTCTTATGTTTTTATTGAAGTTGGCCTCATATGCATACCTTCTTTACAAACTGTTTTGCTTGAGATATTTCTTTTCAAAACCTTCTGAAATAGCCTTTATCTGTTTTAGAGATGAGATTTTGAACAGACTTTTCAGTGATTTCTTTATGACATAACTATGAGAAAACCTGCTTTAGGAGAGACCCTCACATTAGTAATGTTATAGCAAATTTGTTGTCGAGTTTCCTCTGTGTGGGAAATAAGGAATACCTTAAACAATAATGGGACAAATTCAAAAAAGGACAATTAGGTAGATTAAGTTTTCTTTTTATTTTTTTCTTACCTTCTCTTTGTATATATAAAATATAGCATCCATGCTAAAAAGAGATATGTGCAAGGTGGGGCAAAACTAGGTTTATAGTTCTTTGAATGGAAAACAACACAATAATTAATAAATAAAAATACAAGAATAAATTCTGTGTTATAATACAATAGTCATTATACTTATTATACTCACAACTGTAAACCTACTTTTGTTCCACCCTGCATATCACTGAGGTCCTCTGTATGCCCCTCCCCAATCACTGAGAAGAGATGGTCACAGATGTACCAGCACATGAGGAGCCTTGCTTTTATTTTACTTAAATGTTGTTGAATAAGTTTATGAGCTGAGAAAAAAATGCTTACCTCTAATGTAGTCAGAACTAAAGAAAATTAGGTCTGTTTGACAGTCATTCACCTAAAACAATTAGAAATGAACTTTTTAAAAATATATATATTTTATTGATTTTTTACAGAGAGGAAAGGAGAGAGATGGAGAGTTAGAAACATCAATGACAGATAGACATCGATCAGCTGCCTCTTGCACGCCCCTTCTGGGGATGTGCGCACAACCAAGGTACATGCCCTTGACTGGAATCGAACCTGGGACCCTTCAGTCTGCAGGCCGACGCTCTATCCACTTGAGCCAAACCAGTTTTGGCAGAAATGAACTTTTTTTAAATATATAAGTATAATTTTTATTTTTCCTCCAGCCATAATCTGACATGCTGAGAATCTAATAATTTTAGGGTTAAAGGCAAACTAGTTTAAAAAATAGTTATTGCTTAGATTTTGTTTTTTAGTGTGCTGTGCATTGATGAACTACTAAAAAAAATTTTAGTGTAGTGTAAGTATAAATAATACTCCAACTGTTGTCTTCTTTCATATGATTTAATTTATTTATTTATAGGACTAGAAAAAGTAAGAAGGCTTATTGATAACTGAAGAAGTCAAAACTGATGTTTTTAATGACCTAGCTAAAATGAGGATACTTTTTAAATCATGTCTTTTTATTCTCTTAAGAAAAAGTAAAAGTTAAATTGTTATGTTGATTTATAATAAAATTATACACTTTTGTTTTTGAAAAGACAAATCAAGAATATACTGAACTTTGTGTGTGTTCTTAAATTTAAGTATATTCTGCTTTCAGTAATGGCTGTATAACATTTTTTACAATAAAGTCACAACATACCCCTTCTGCCCAAAAGAAAGCATGAAAATAGCTTTGGTGACTAGAGGGAATTTAGGAAGTACAGATGAGAACTTGCATTTACAAAGGCTAAAAGTGGGTTTGTTGGTTTTTTCTTTTGCTTCCAGATTTTGTACTTCAGCTGCTGATATGAAAATTAGATTATTTACGTCAGATCTTCAAGATAAAAACGAATACAAGGTATGCTTCACAAGTATAATTTCTAAATTTATAGCTTATTTTAAAACATTTCTTGCTTTTTTAAATTGGATTTATCGTAATTTAAGATGACTTTTTATGGTCATCTTTAAAGTATGTGATTTAGAGTCTCCTTTACTCTGTTTTAGGCTAAGTATCTAGGTTCTTAGTAAGGATTTCAGATTATTAATCTGATACCACTTATTAAATCAAAATATTAGGTTGGCACAGCAAAGGAGGGAGAATTCAAAATTCACATTTAGTATATAGTAGGAGTATAATGGACATGAACACATATAGGGTACCAGTCAAACTTTAAAGAAACAGTCATTACAGAATAGTGCGAGGCAGGGTTACAGATTTGTTCAGAGCACACATACAGGGCCAAACCGCCTGAGTTTGAAGCCCAACTCTACCACTTTAATAACAGTATGACTTTAGTCACCTTCCCAGTCTCTGTGCTTATTTCCTTATCTGAAAATTGGGATAATCATAGTATCTGCTTCATAGAATTATGGGCTAATTCGTATAAAACACTTAGAACACTGCTTTGTACGCTGTAAGTCCTATATGTATGTTTTCTATTGTCAGAAGAAATAGTTCTCTAAAATAAGTCAGACAGAGAAAGACAAATACAGTTGACCCTTGAACCATAGAGGTTTGAACTGTACAGATACACTTTTACGTGGCTTTTTTTTTTTTCAATAAATACCTGTACCATTTTTGATCCACAGTTGGAGATGCACTAATGTGAAGAGCCAGCTATTTGCACTGACCTATACCATTTTATATAAAGGACTTGAGCATTTTCAGATTTTTGTATCCACAGGGGGTCCTGGAACCAACCTCCAACAGATACTGAGGGTAGTTAAGTTTTGGAGGAGTCTAGATTTTTTGACTGCTTAGGGGGTTAGCACTTCTAACCTCCACCTTGTTCAGGGGTCAACTGTACTGCATGATCTCACATCAGTGTGGAATTTTAAAAAGTTTAACTCATAGAAACAGAGGGCAGAATGGCAGTAAATATCAGGCTGGGGAGTAGGGGAAATGAAGGTACAAACTTCAAATCGTAAGCTGAATAACTTCTGGGGACTAGAAAATCATAAGATGAATAATTTCTGGGGACTAGTGTAATATCATGGTGAAAATAGATAACAATTCTGTATTATATACTTGAAAATTGTTAAGGGTAGACCTTAAATGTTCTCACCATGAAACAGAAGTGGGCCCTGGCCGGTATGGCCCAGTTGGTTGGAGCAGCCTGGCTTTTGGTATCAGGGTACATAGGAGAGGCAACCAATCGATGTTTCTCTCTCACATAGATGTTTCTCTCTCTCCCCAACCCCTCTCTCTATCTCTCTCTTCCTCTCTCAAAATTCAATAAAAACATCTTCAGGTGAGGGGATGATTTTAAAAAAAGTTAATGTATTAGGATTAATAGACATTAAAATTTATTAATTTAATTTGTCTTGCACACTGTGGCATAAACTTTGAAGAATGTTTAGAGGATTTGAGTTTGTTAAAGTTACCTAAGAATATTTAAATCAAAATTTTTTCTTCGCGATATATTTCTAAATAGCATTTCAAAATAGAAGCACTCTATTAATCTTCCAACTAAGATCAAATTTGAGCTTTTGAAATGAATGGAGGAAGGAAGAACAATAGTCATTAAAAGATTGAAACTTACTGGCTCACGTAGTCCTCCACCTTGCACCTTCCCCTTTGTCTTTCTGTAGCCAGAAACAAATCTGTGGGTTCTTGTGATTGTGGGCTGGTAATATGGCTATCTCCCGTGCTGGCAGGCACATTGAACAAGTGAGTAAAGACCTTAGGAGGTGAATGTGTTTATTCTATGTGTTTATTAGGCAGCAGGAGGTATGCAGAGCAGTAGGTATGAAGTACATAGTCGAGGGGGGTCTCTTAACTCAGTGCCCCTAGAAAGTTCCAGCTTTAATTTTTATTTAAACTTTATGTAATAAGTGAGAAAGGAGGTGATATGAGGACAGGTACAGTAAAAAAAAAAAAAGTGGTTTTGTAAGAAATGCATACTAGAAAAGAAAGATTAAGCTAATAGCAGTGTGTTGAATAATCAGCTTCTTTCCAAGAAAAACCTTCAGAAAAGTGGGTGTATAAATCATGCTTTAAAAATAGCAGATTGCTAAGAAATATTTATGGAAAAGAGAAGCATGCAGTGAAAGCTTTTAAGGCAGTGAAGTAAAAATATTAGGTAGGAATAGTGTAGATTTTTTTTTCCTGTGTTCTTATTAATTTTTCCCCTTATGTCAGGTTTTAGAGGGCCATTCAGATTTCATTAATGGTTTGGTGTTTGACCCCAAAGAAGGCCATGGAATTGCAAGTGTGAGTGATGATCATACCTGCAGGTATGTTGCTTATGATACAAGCACATTTTAAAATGTTTACTTTAATAAGAATTACATTTTAAAAATTAGAGAAAATATAACTTCTATAGATACTCCAGAAACAGATACTTCATTTAAATAAATTGTAAGTATGACACAAATGTGAGTTTCAAAACTGGTGAGTTAAGTTTTCTTCTCAGTTTTGGAAACTTTCCTTACTGATTCATGGATGCCTTTCTCCCTCTTATTTTATATCTGACCATTTATGAAATCTAAATATATAGGATCAAATTCTCCAATTATGGACAAGATTAGTAGGATAACAAAAGATAGTTGCCATATTGGGACATTACTTCATAGATCCTGTCTGGTAAGTCATTGTTTAGTGCGAATTTCATTCGCTAAAGCAAGATTCATGGGAAATCAGTGTTTGTCAAATTTGAAAGTCTCTTTATAAGCTTTTCTGTATATATAGCACATTTCAGTGTCACATTCTTCCATCCCACTGCAGTTTGGAACAGATGAGGTAGTTATAGCATTTTAATAATACCTAAAGCTGGAGAATACCACAAGTTAAAAAACAAGATGAACAGCCAGAGTAGGAGGTGGAAACAGACTGTGGAGGCAGGAGTGAATCAGTCATTGCAGGAGTGCCGATTGCTTCATTCTTTCAACAGCACTGTGGGAAAAAGAAAAACACACTGCACCGCTGTTTTGCATAGTTTTAAAGTTTGATCAGGCAGCAACAAAATCAATAGTATTTATAAACACTTGCACATAGGCAAAACTATTAAATATGTGTCCTTTCACTTTGGAAGTAAAGCCACTATCTACTTTTTAAATTTTAATCTTTGTAATAGCTCATCTTCTTAAATTAGATTCATAGACCATTATTCTTTATGTTCTACCTGTTAAAATTTTCACGTCAGAGATAATGAAAGCTTTACGAGTACATGACCCCAAGTATTACAAAACCAAGTTTATATATAGACCTGAAGAGTAAGTAGAACTATTTTTAAGATAAAAGTTAAATCACTAGAAATAAGTAGTGACATTTTAGTTCTCTAAAACTAGACTTTCTTAATCCACAAGCATTTAGGGTAATGATACCTGAGAAGAGAGACAATAACTGTCTTTGCAGGCCAAAGAGTAGCCTCTGAATAGTGAATAAGAGCCAGACAGACCTAGGATTATATTCACTGATCTCTGAATTTTTTTTTTCTTGTAGACTGAGATTTTTTTTGGTCTAGTAAAATTGTCCTAAAATTTTGGGGGACTGACACAGGGTTTCCAACTTTTTACTTTGTTAAGTGATAAGAATTTTTAAAGTTTTACTGCCTTCAATTACCATAATTTTATGAAAGAAAGAACATTATTACTTCAAAAAGGACAAAGAGCTTAACTTCAAAGTGAAGTTAAACTTAATAAATTTAACTTTTTGAAAACTCACTATGTTGCCCCTAATTATCTTATTTTGCTGGGCTGTGGTTTATGGTGTTATTGTTCAGCAAATACTTGCTCTCCTTTTCCCTGCCTCCCTAAAGGAGGAGATTTTTCCCATTCTATTGGGGTTACCCATGTGACTTGGTTAGGCCAATGTAATATGGGCAGGTCTGACACAAGCAGACACTTAAGATGTTTTGTTTGTCTTGACCTTCTGTCCTCTCTCTTTGCTATAAGATGAGCATGGCCTAGGTAGCTACTGGCCCTAAAAGAGAAACACGTGGAACACATATGGACCCCTCTGGTATTATGAAATAAAGTTTCCCACAGATCCAGGAGCAAGAAATGTATGCTTGTTTTTGTAAGCCACTAAGATTTGATGGTTGATAACATCAATTTTATCAGTAGCCAGGGAGCTAAATTTAGAATTCATTAACTTAGTTTGCCAACTAGAAGTAAAGGACAGTCCTGATAGGCTATTAAAGTCAAACTTCTTGGGCCAAAAGGTAAGCAATATAGTTAAGATTTTTAAAAGAAATAGAAGGTACAAGTAATCAGGAGTGAGTATGCAAATTAACCCAACCAAGATGGGGGTTAATTTGCATATCCTGGTGCAGAGTGAAGACTGAAGACAATGTAGAAAGAAGCCAACCACTGCAGAAGGGAGGGAAGCTGTGGAGAAGCAAGTAGAATGGCGGAGATGGGCGGGAAGCAGGCGGGGCAGGGGAGACCATCACAGGAAGCCCTGTTGCCGGAATCTTCCTGCAGTGGGCCTCTAGTCAGTGAATAACCGGATAAACAAAATGTGGTATGTCATTGAAATATTATTCAGCTATAAAAATAATTGAAGAGTACCTAGATAAATATATGCGTATCACAACATGGGTAAAATTTAAAAACATTAAGGAAGCTAGACATAAAATATTCTATGATTCTATTTATATAAAATTTGCAGAATAAGCAAATCCATAGCAACAGAACAGATAATGGTACCAGGAGCAGGGAGGAGGAGAGAATAGGCATGACTGCCAAGTGTTTTCTTTTGGGATAATAAAGATGTTCTGAAACTAAGTTAAGAGCCCCTAACTTGTATATTTTAAAATGGCTTAAATAGTAAGATAAATGAGTAAAATAAGTGAATAAAATTTCTTAAATACTAAGCTATATTATACGCTGAGTGGCCACAGAGTTGGGATTTTAAAATAAGGTTTTTCCATGTATAAAAATTGCATTGTGGGTAGTTAGAAAGAAGCAGAGGACTTACTAGCCAGAGTCTGGGGGCCACTCTCTCCTGGTCCCTTGACATATCAAGATTTGCAAGCTTTCCCTTATACATAAATACCCTGTGTGGCCAGATTATTATGCATTCAGAGATCAAAATAATCTGGCCACTCAGTGTATATACACTCAAATATCTAAGAAGACATAAGGTATAGTGAGACAGTCCTTGTCCTGTTTTACAGTGAATAAATTTGAATATCCTAAAAATAAGATAACAGAAAAATATGAGGCAGAAGCAAGGCTGCCAAATCGCATAATTCCAGGGCTGTGGTTTGCATAGAGCACAATGTAAATAGTGCCATCTGGAGTTCTGCAGTGTCATAGCCCTGAGTAGATACTTGTTATTAGGATAAAAAATCATGTCCATAGTAACAAAAAAATAAATAAATTTGGTGCCCAGCCGGGGTGGCTCAGCAGTTCAGCATGGACCCAGAAACCAGTAATTCCCAATCAGGGCACATGCCCAGGTTGCAGGTTCAATCCCCATTGGGGAGCATGCAGGAGGCAGCCGATCAGTAATGTTCTTCTCATCAATGTTTCTGTCTCCCCTTCTCCCTTCCTCTCTCTAAAATTCAATAAGAACGTTTAAAAATACCTAAATGTGGTAAGTGAAAAAGGGAAATAATGTTAATCAAAATAGAGATAACATGACAAAACAAACTATACGAAGGATAGTACTCTACAAATCAGCTAGTGTTCATATACTAGTAGATATTATGCCATAGGATGGAGTACTAACAAAAGATTGCAAAAAACATACCTCCTATCTTTAAATTTGCCCATTTTTTTAGCTATTTCTAAATTTCACTCGGACATTCAAAAGTCATGTAGCATGTCTAGCATCCCTGTTTCTCCACCAAATGCCTGTAGCATCCCAATTATTAGAACAATAATAAATGCCCTGTATATATTGTAACCACCATCTCTTAAGAATCATTGATTTAGATAGTAGTACATGACCAAGCACTATTTTAAGTGTTCTATATGACTTAAATTAATCCTCAAAAACCTTATATGGTAAGTTCTCGATATGTTTACAGATGAGGATCCAGGCAGTCTGGTTGTGAAATACCATACTATACTATTTCTCCTTGAAGGTTCTTTAAAAAGCTTTAGTCTTTTTCTTTTATTGAAAAAGCAGATATTCATATTACCTGTGTGTTCCAATCAAAATCAGACATCATGTAGAGCTTAATAAAATCGATAGAATTGTCCTTAGAGTCATGTCTACAAAGTATTACCTTCTACTTGTGAAGAATCTATAATTTTTGAAACACTCTAGTACCAGTTCTTGAAATGAAGGTGAATGTTCCTTCTCCATACTGCATTAATTCAGTTCTCAGGGGAGGAAGAAGGGTAAAGAGAAACAAACTGTTTTCGAGGATGAGGAAAGTTTTTCTGGAGTAGACTGCTCTAGTCTTTTCACTAACAAGGTAGTTGGCATGCGTTACTACCTTAGGGTCATCACAGCACCTAGAAAAGTGCTCTTGTAGGTTCCGGTGAGTGGGTGAAGGAATGAATGCAGCTCTGTGTCTGGTACCAGGGCTTTAAGAAAAGGATGCTGTTACCAAACAAAGCACCTGACAGGAGGTGTGTTTGGGGAAAAAATTCCAAGCAACAGGTTAGAGTTGCTAGTGATTCATCCACAGGTTCTACACCATTTCTTTTATGGTACCTTATCATGTCCACCATATGCAAATACGAACATATGCATTCATACATGTATAGATAGCTACGTTATTGTTTATGTGTATGCATATGCACAGGAAAATGTAACTACTAGTGTTTATAATTAAGGCCTAGCATCATAAAAAAGAAAGTTAAAGTTGTTATGATATTTGAAAAGCAAATATATGCATATTCATGTAGAAAAATTGATCCCTACCTACAAAGAAGGTAATAATGGTGCTTTAAGTACTTATTGGGTTAAACTTATTATTTTAAAAACTCACTATTACAGAACATCTATTCCCAGTTAGTGCCAAATACCAGATGTTCTTGTATGTTAAAAACAGTACCATTCTGTAAGAGCAATTCAGATAAACAAGTAATTATTAAACATGTTTAGTATAGCCAACATTTAGTACTCTGGGGATACAAAAGAAATAGAAGACCCAGTACTCAGTGTAACTAAAGGAATGTCAGACGTAAATCCTTTCCTACTCCTCCCCACCAATAATCTTTTAAAATATTACATAAAATTTACGGTGAAGGAAAATTGGCTCTAGGAAATTAAGGAATTCTTAGTTTAAGATGAAAATAATAGAGGCAGGTAATGTGCCATTCACTTTGACTATAAAACATGGGATATTAGTAGTTGTCATATTTAGCTGTCATCATTTTTTTAAAAAGAATATAAAAATTAAAGAGTAAGATTATTTTTTAGGAATATAACCAAGTTACTAGATAAAGGAATGCTTAGTTACCTAAGATATTCACTAAGCCAATAGTAACAGGTTTTGAAAATTTTGTGAGAGAAAACAATGTTTTATCAGCTGTCTCTGTGCACCTAATGGTTCCCACATTATCTCTGTTCATGTACACTTGAAGAGTCTTTAAGATCCATAATTAAGATGGAATGTTCTTTCCCCACCCTCAGCCCAGTTAGGATCACAAAATATGTGATTTATTTAAAAGTAGTATTTGTGGGAAATAGAGGGAGATGAAAGCCTTCTTTTTTTGTTTTTTGTTTGTTTGTTTGTTTCCCCTTATTGCCCTCCCCACCTCCCTGTCTTCCCCCATTGCCCTGTATCCACTGGCTATCCCCACACATACTTGCATACAAGTCCTTCAATTGGTCTCCTGTAGGCCCCTCCTCCCCAACTTCCCCTGCCTTCCCACTGTAGCACAACAGTCTGTTCATTGCTTCTTTGCCTTTGGGTCTGTTTCCCCCCACCCCCTGATTCTTGTCTTTAAAAACATCTTTCCCCACCAGAGCAAAAGAAAAAAAATGATTGAGTCCCAATTTCAATGTCCGATAGCTTTGAGACCCAGTTTCAGTGTCAGACAGTTCCTTATGTGACATGTCTTCAATGGTATCTGGATAGTGGACAAATGGTGGCATGCCGGTCCGACCCTCTCTGGCTTGGTCCTGGGCATCCTGTAGCAATGCTCAGCTGCTAGCGGCTCACATGGCAAGGCATCATCATCATCGTCTTCCATCTGTGGACTGTTTCTCCTCTTGCCTTCGTGGTTGGAGCAGACCTGTCAGTTCCTCTCAATGAAGTATACCTTCAGAGGTTAATCCCCATTTACAAGCAAATGAACTGTGTCTAAATAATTCTAGGTACAAAGTGAAATCAGGAGAATTTATATTATTCATTAACTGTTATGGTTAAATAATTCCAGAAATAAAGTTCTCTGCCTGTCTTCTAAAATTCCCTCTAATTTTTGTAACATTTTAAAAATCATTGCATGGTTCTAAGAACTTTAAGAATGAGATCAGTTTGTGTTGAGTTTGGTAATTATTTACCTCCAATGAATGGAACATAAGGATTCCATGTCTTTAAAGAACTATCCAAAATTTATACTAAAACCTGTTGATCACATTTGCAGACATTTTAATTCTATGAAGTGAAATCATATGTTAGTGAAAGATTATATTTCAGTAAAAGTAATAAAGTGATGAAAGAATTTTCTGAAATGTTATCTAACACCATTCTCTTGTATTCAATTCTTTGTTCTCCCTCATGTGCCTGTGTAGATGAAATACAAAACCAGTACTTATTATAGTATTACCATATCAATGATTGCAGTAGTTTAAGTCTGCTTTATAGGGCCCTCATGTGGTTGCAGTAAGTGAATTATATACATGAGAATAGTATCCATAAACGTTTTTAGGGTTACTTTGAAAATCCATTTATGTGACTGATAAGAGTCACATTTTAAGTTGTAAAATATATCAAAATACTTTTTAGAAATAATGAAATGCTAATTTTCCTGGGTAGTATTAATGGTATTTATATTAGACTTTATGTTAGTTAAAACTCCTTTTACTCTGAATTTCTTTGGTTGTTGTTGTCCCACTTATGTTTTCATTTATTTATGATTGATTCTTTTTTTTAATTTAATAAATCTTTATTGTTCAGATTATTATAATTGTTCCTCTCCCCACCCCCTCCCCATAGCTTCCCTCCACCTGGTTCCCACCTCACCCTTTGCCCTTACCTCCTCCCTTACTATCCATAGGTTTACTATTTTTGTCCAGTCTCTTCCCGCACAACCCTCACCCCTTTCCCCCTGAGAACTGTTAGTCCACTCCCTTTCTGTGCCCCTGATTCTATAATATTCACCAGTTTATTCTGTTCATCAGATTTTTAATTCACTTGATTTTTAGATTCACTTGTTGATACATATGTTTTTGTTCATAATTTTCATCTTTACCTTTTTCTTCTTCTTCCTCTTCTTAAAGAATAACTTTCAACATTTCATATAACACTGGTTTGGTATTGATGAACTCCTTTAGCTTTTTCTTATCTGTGAAGCTCTTTATCTGCCCTTCAATTCTGAATGATAGCTTTGCTGGGTAGAGTAATCTTGGTTGTAGGTTCTTGCTATTCATCACTTTGAATATATCTTGCCACTCCCGTCTGGCCTGCATAGTTTCTGTTGAGAACTCAACTGACAATCCTATGAGTGCTTCCTTGTAGGTAATTAATTAACTGTTTTCTCTTGCTGCTTTTAATATTCTCTCTTTGTCTTTTACTCTTGACATTTTAATTATGATGTGTCTTGGTTTGGTCATCTTCGGATTCCTTTTGTTTGGGGTTCTGTGTGCTTCCTGGACTTGTAAGACTATTTCTTTCACCAGGTGGGGGAAGTTTTCTGTCATTATTTCTTCAAATAGGTTTTCAGTATCTTGATCTCTCTTTTCTTCTGGCACCCCCATAATTTTGATGTTGGTACGCTTGAAGTTGTCCCAGAGGCTCCTTACACTATCTTCACATTTTTTAATTACTTTTTCTTTTAGCTTTTCCAGTTGAGTGTCTTCTGCTTCTTTGTATTTCAGATTTTTGACTTGATTCTTGTATTCCTCTAATCTTCTGTTAGGTCTCTATATCATATTTTTTATTTCATTCAGTGTATGTTTAATTCCTAGTTGGTCCTTTTTCATATCTTCGAGGCTCTCGTTAAATTTATCAGTCTTTTCTAGGAAATTCTTGAAAAACCTTATAACCATGGTTTTGAACTCTATATCATTTTATCCTAGTCCTGTAAAGTAATCTGGATCATCCTCCTCATTTTTAAGTCAGTTTTTATTTAAAAAGTTTCAGGTTCTGTTCAGGACAAAATGCTGTGAAAATATTTGATTTCTAGGACAGGAATACATTTCATTAATTGACCTGTTTTTATTAGATATCTTTATCCATATTTTCTGTCTCTTTGGTTTCCTTCATTTGGAAAGGGAAATAATCATGATAATAATCTGGTATGTATTCAGTTTATATAACTGCAAACAAGAATCAATATTAGAATACGATCAAAGGAATGGAGCCTTTAAATAATTTTCTCAGGGGATTCGCTGAATTTGCAAGACAGACTCCTATTATTTCTATCATGATAAAAATACATACCAGCCCAGTACTTTATTATACAAAAGGCAATGGAGGAGAAAAAATATTCATTTGCCATATTAATTATCTTCTTCATTGAGGGAAGTGAAACACAATTGCAGAAACCCTTGGTAAATATGATTCATCTCTTTAATTAAATTATAATTCTCTCCCTTATATACTACATACAGATATAAAGTGTTGAAAAATATTTATATTAGTTTATATATTACTATAATATTTCAAGATTGGAGACCTATAATTTCTCCAAGAAAGAAAAGTGGTTTGGTACAGAATATTTACTGTCTTCTTTCATTGAAATACACTTCTGCCTAGACTTTAAAGATACTGTATATTCTTTAAGTTTGTTGAAATTATTTATGGTTCCTAATGAAGTGTGAACTGTAAAATCCAGAAGGAAAAGTCCAAGGCATTCTAATGAGTGAGTTCACTTCTTAAGGACCAGAATTCTGTGGGCACTTTGCCAACCATCCACCAATTTCTGTCTCCTGCCATGCCAACTCTATGCCACATTCTGTACCAATGAGACATAATAGTGGGTGAGTGTGAAGAATGAGCTGGAAAATATCAGTCTGGATTGGAGATAGCACTTCTTACAACAAAGTAAGATTTCTGAGTTTTGATCTCCACTCAGGATAGGGAAGAAATTGGAATAGAAAGCCAGTGATTAGCTTGGTTCTTGTTACTATGAATTTGGAAAAATTAAAGAGAGAGTGGGAGGAACCAGGTGTTTTTTCCTTCAACTCACCTTGATGTAGCTATCAATCAAGGCCACCTTAGAGAAATGCCTACTGATGCAGGAATGCACCTGATTGGTTTAAGGTTTTGTCCACAAAATAAGGAGTATCCAAATAATTTGGTTACAGGTGTTATGGTGTTAAATTAATTAATGAGAAAACGTATGTGACTGTTTTTCTGTGATTTAGTATGGTAAAAGTTAAATTCTTTATACTGCTTTCACAAATTTCTAAAATAACTATCATTTTCCTTGAAAGATATACTTTAAGTACAAATGTCTACCTTGTAATCTTTAGTTAATGGCTTTGAATAAATTCATGGAAATTGTATTTTTTTTAGCAGTGATATATCAAAAATATTTAAAGTTATATTCCTTTTCTTTTTTTAGGATTTGGAACTTGGATGGAGTACAGACATCTCATTTTGCTCTTAATTCCCCTGGAATGAGTGTGTGTTGGCATCCTGAGGAATCTTTTAAGGTTATTATTTATAACTTAATTTTCTTTTATCAAGGTGAAAAAACATATACATGTATAATACTTGCACACAGAGGAGAAAAATCAATGACTTTTTTCCACTTTAGAGACAAATGTATCTGTCACAAGTGTGTTTGTCACAATACATTTTACTCTATAAAACTGTACCTTAAAAGTTCTGCATAATTAAATTTTTATTTGATAGCCATCATCTCTAAATAGCATTCATTCAGAAGACACTTTTCCTGCTCTTTGGCAAATTACAGTTTTAAAAACTGATGTCCAGATTGCCTAGTAACAATATTTGTTTAAAAACAAAAGTTAAATCCATGCTTGTGAGCTATAGTGTATAAACAAAAAGTATCTGATCTAACTGCAGTGATAATCAATACTTATTCAAAATAGAGCTTTCTAAAACCCTAAAGGTATCATTTGGCCTTAACTCTTACTTCATTGAGAAAATGGGAGCCATTCAACAAGAGTTCTCTCATTTGCCAGTATCTTCTCTTGGACATTACTCTGTTTTATTGTTCCCTGGAATCTTAAGAAACTACCACATTCATCTTCTTAAAATTCAACCTTCAGTTGTTTAGAGCCGATGCCAGTTCTTTAAGCATCCTTTGCATTTGATCTTCCATTTATAATACATATATGCAAATGTTTAAATTTCACTATATGAATTGAATCTCTGCCTACTTCTCAAATTTGGTGAATGAAGTTGTTGAATTTTCTTTTATTTTTCTGTCTTACAGTTGATGGTTGCAGAGAAGAATGGAACAATCCGATTTTATGATCTTATGTCCCAACAGGCTATTTTATCTCTTGAATCAGAACAGATACCATTAATGTCAGCACACTGGTGTTTAAAAAACACCTTCAAAGTTGGAGCTGTTGCAGGGAATGATTGGTTAATTTGGGATATTACTCGATCCAGGTACTTTCTTAGTATATATATTGCTTACTAAAAAAATCAGTCACTGTTGTTAATAATCCACTGAGCCATTTTTATATCGCTGGCCCTCACTGTTGAGCTGAGGCAAGTCTATTTTGAAAGGGCCAGAGCTATGGGTTTAGATAACAAAGATGGGCATCGGTGCTGTGCAGATTCGCTTTGAGTACAACCCAGAAAGATCAGTGTGAAGGAGGAAATCTTGGAGCATTGTTTACTTACGTTGAAAAAATAAACAATGACCCTGTTAAGTGATCGTGTTTTATAATGGTTCTGCATCACACTTATGTCTTTATCATATATCATCTATTTCAATCCGATGTTTATTTGGGATTTTGTCACAGTTTAAGTATGTCGGCCATTGTGGTATTTTGTTTTGTTTTTAGGCAATTATCTTTTATTATTATTATTTTTGTTGTTGTTAATTCTCAACCAAGGATATTTTTCCATTGATTTTTAGGGAGAGTGGAAGAGAGACAGAAAGACAGAGAGAAACATCGATGTGAGAGAAACACATCGATTGGTTGCCTCCTACACGAATCCCACTAAGGTATGTGCCTTTGACCAGAACCAAACCCAGGACCCTTCGGTCTGCAGACCTATGCTCTAACCACTGAGCAAAACCAGCTAGGGTTGGCCATTGTGTTTTTTAAAAAGAAAATACCTTCCTGGCCAGTATTGCTCAGTGGTTGAGCATTGACCTATGAACCAGGAGGTCATGGTTTGATTCCAGATCAGCACACCTACCTGTGTTGTGGGCTGAAACCCCAGTGGGGGGCCTGCAGGAGGCAACCGATCTATGATTCTCTCTCATAATTGATGTTTCTATTTCTTCTTCTCCCTACCTCTCTGAAATCAATAGAAATGTATTTTTTAATTTAAAGAAACTATCTTTTAAACTGTAATTTAAGTTCTACTTAAGACCAGTCCATAATTCATAAACTCCAAAATACTATCTTTTAGTTATCCTCAAGTGAAGAGACCTGTTCACATGGATCGAGCCTGCATATTTAGGTAGTGTACCACTTTTGTTGGTGTTAGAGTTTTATTTTTTCAGTCTGGTTACTTTGTTCGTGCAGTGTTACCATCTGGAATACTTTCCCAACCCTCTTCTTTGTTCTGGGTTTATGTTTGCTTGTTTGGGGGTTGTCTTGTTTTCTCTGATAATTTTATAAATAGCTATTTTGCTTTCTTAACTAAATTTTTGCTGTTGTCTTTTGGGTTAGGTGAGGGAGTGATTTTTTTCAATGTTGTTTTTTAATTTTATAAGACACATTTCCACTGTATGAATACCACCCCCACAATCTGGAGCATATGCTTCCTTATTTTTTGTACTGATCAAGCTATAAAATGTAGGTGGAATCATATTTTTGCATATAAACTTCATTTTTGTGCTAAATGAGAAAATGCTAGACATCTGCAACTTGCTCTCCTTTTTTTTTTCCCTTAACATTCACATCTATTTTGTTTTTCATTCCTCTTTGCGTAATATTCCATTTTATAGTACAGTCTTTATGGCTCTTTCATTTTTAAGTAATAGGAAATTTTTCTGAGACTAAAACCAATAGAACATGTATTATGTGTATATGACATCAAATCTAAGTTTATAGTAAACTAAATGTAAGAATGTCATAGATTGTGAGATGCATCCTGAGTTCAGAGATATAAGCAAATAGTACAGTGGTACCTCAAGATACGAGTGCCCTAACATACGAGATTTTTGAGATACGAGCCATCGAGCGAGCGATTTACGAGCAACAGTTCAGATACAAGTAATCGTGTGGATCAGCCGGCTGCACATGACCCCACCAGTTTACCGCGACTCGAGCGTCTCATAGTTTCCCACGCCTCAAGGTTACAGAACGAATTAAACTCGTATCTCAAGGTACCACTGTATACAGTATTTAACAAGAAGTCTGGAGAAGGCAGGATCACGATTGGTTTAGTAGCTCAGCAATGTCATCAAGAGTTCAACCTTTGCCTCTGCCACCCTCCATGGCAAGGCTTTGGACTTGTTGCTTCAGAATCACAAAATGACCTCCATTAGTCCAGGCCTCATAGCCTCATCATTGGCCAAAGTAAGGGGAGAGGAAGAGCACTCCCTTTTCGTTGGGAACAGCTATCTTTGCCTGAAGCCAGTTGTGTCTCATCCCTGGGGGTTGGACACACTGCCAGGAGATGCTTGGAATTGAGTTAGCATGGAGAAAGGTCAGAAGGGCTTTTGGAAAAGCAGCCAGTGTCTGCCACAAACTGTTGTTTGTTTTTGTGGTAGGAGAATCTTTCCTTTTTTTTTCTCATATCTTCTTTACTTATTAAAGTGCTGGGCATGTTGCTGGAGCTCCATTAACATTTGTTAATTTATTGATTCATTATATTCTGATGTGTAGGATGTCTTAAATCTTAAATATGTAAATATCTAAATATTCTAGGTGTTTGTATCATCTCCAGAAATTTAAACTTGTGAGTTTATCACTATTTCATAACAAGTATCAATAAGAACATTAAATGTGTTTCTGTGAAATATTTTATATTTTATGTCTGTCTGATACCTTGTTGATATACCCTACTACACTGTTAGCCCTTTGGTTATAAAAAAAGGAATTGCTAACCTTGTGTAACTTTGGAATGTAACAAACTGGCACACAACAAGCATTTAATATTTACAGAATGAGAACATATAGTTCCTTGAAATTTCTAATGTAATTTTAAAGCCCCACTAAGGGTTAATTCAGGGTTATAAAATTATTGTTTTGTGCAACAACAAAAATAATCTGTTTTAGAAAAGTTTATGGTTATCTGAAAAATAATGAAATTATTTGTACCATTTCTTTCCTTAGGTGGTCCACAATAAATGAAAATTTGTTTGCAACCACTGGTTATCCTGGCAAAATGGCCAGTCAGTTTCAAATTCATCATTTAGGACACCCTCAGGTAATGTGGAGATGTTTTGTGGCATATGGGTTTTTGTTTTTTTACTTTTCCATTTATAGCCCCCAAGATGGTAATGTGTACCTAAAGATATTTATGAATGTCATCTGCTTAAATTGGAAAGAGAAGGCATTTTTTGATGTTTAAATCACTAGTGGTAATAGATGTTTTGTCTATATTCATATAAGAAGCATTTTATTTCTCCTCTTATATTTTATCCTTGATTTTTTTTAATCCTCACCTGAGGATACTTCTCATTGATTTCTAGAAGGAGTGTAAGGGAGAAAAAGGTGATGGGGGAGGGAGAGAGAAAAAAAGAGAGAGAAACATCAATCTAGTGATGTGAGACAGTCATGTTAATCCGTTGCTTCCTGCACACCCCAATGGGACTGAGGATCAAACCTTCACCCCTTGACTGGGAATCGAACCTGACACTCTTAAGCACTGAGTCACACTGGCCATGGCTGTCCTTCATTTAAATATAATAATTTTGCCTGGTTGGTTTGTTTAGGCTGCAAAAATGTTTGACTCTTGGGTTGCACCAGTAATTCAGAGATTATTTATATTCTTCCTTCCAGCCAGCTGCAAGCAAATAATTCATATTTTACCTGTGAGGAAGCATATTTTTAATTCTGCTATAAATAAAGGCAATGTATTAATGTATTTTTTATTTCTGAACCGTATTTTTTACTTACTTTGATGATTTAGTAAGCGTCTTTAATTCTTCACTTCTTTTATAGCCCATCCTCCTCGGTTCGGTAGTCATTGGATCTGGCCTTTCCTGGCATAGAACTCTCCCACTATGTGCAGTTGGAGGTGATCACAAGCTGTTGTTTTGGGTAACGGAAATGTGAAATAATTTTTCGTCTAGCTTGGATCCATAAGTTTTGCATTTTTAGAGAATTCCTTATTTTTATATTACATATACTGCAAACTCTAGAAATATCCCACTTGTTTTGTTAAATAAAATGTTAATGGTTTGAAAAACTCTTTTTCTGCTCTCTTCTCTGTGCGTGTATGTGTTCTAATCAACTCCTAATGTAATTGATTCAGAAGTTCTGGAAAAGAAATAACTAGGGAAACAATGCTTTTGATTTTATCACAGGATTATCCAAAATATATCCTATCCTCTATACTTTAAATATATGTTACTTTCCTAGTTCTCAGGGACAAATATTTACAAAAGGATCTCCTATCAGTGTCACTCTAGAAGCTGTTGAGAGAGTGTGTGTGTGTGTGTGCATGTGCATGCGTGCTTATTCAGGAATTATTAAAGGTTATTATTAAATATTAAAAAGATGATTAATTTCTTAAAAATGTGACCAATTATGTTACTCAACCATTTAGTATATGCATATTGCTTTTGACTATACATGTCCACATTCTTACAACATCTGATATATAGGATAGAGCTTACCTTGAAAAATAATATCATTTTAACAGCTTTTGCCTTTTATGAATTTTCACCATTCTTATAGGAATTTAAATGTTTTTGAGATGACATCTAATGGCAAAAGAACTATATTCACCATCTCAAAACTCATTGAAGCCAGTATTATATAAGGCAGTCACCATGTTTTTGTGGTTTTATGTTATAATCAGAAGAGTGTAAGCTTGGGGTTTGGCCTTCAGTCATGGAATTAAATAAATTCCTACAAATTCTGCATACCTGTGAGTTGAAGCTACATTTCATCCTATAAAATAGAGACAGGAATCAGTATCTCATGAAGTTACTGTGAGGATTGAAAAAAGGTGAATAAAAATATTTAACAGATAATAATTTCAGAGATGTATAATTCTCATTTTTGAGGAATTAAGTTTATTTTAATTAATGCTAATAAATATTTTTACTCAAATTCTCTATTTATATGATTTCTTATAGTAGGTATCTTATGGAATCAAGATAATTATCTTTTGATAGGGAAATATTACAGGTATTTTAAAAATTTATTCAATACGGTTTTGTAATCATATAGATGTTCGGTACGAACTGTTGTTAAATGCTTTAAAGTACAAATGGAAAATTACATAGCATATCAATTTCCATGTCAGTTATTTAATGCAGTAAAATGTTACTACAAAATAATAGAAATAGTTTTCTTTATCCCTTATAAGCAACTTTTGAACTTACAAAGCAAAAATGGCAGAGAATTTTAACATGATTCCCATTAACAGTCTCTGTGATGGGACCAAGAGCCTTAAAAGCATCAGGATAGGCCAAAAATTTTGTAAGGATTTGTCATTTCAGAATATTAAAAAAAAAAACAAGGAATACATCCTGAAATAAAAATGGGGCCAGTGTAGTTGAAAATCTTATATTTAGAAAAGGTGACTTAGAAATTGAGCGGGTTATGTTTAGGGATGGAGATTAGAGAGGTGAGTATGTTGGGTCTGGAATCTGGGATATGGATTCTTCAGAATAAGGGCTTACCCAATATAAATACTGTCTGATGACATTTCCAGTAGAACTACGCATTGCTAGCGGAAAGCTAAGTCATAGTGCTTGTGTAAATACAGTTTTGTCAAAGAGAGGCAGGCAGTGTTCCGTTTGTAAATTACTATGGTGCTATGAGAAATGAGAGGAATGCCCTTACCTCCAGGTTCCAGGCGTGGTATACATTTTACCTACTAAGGACAGAACTGTAGCCTTTTAAAAAAAAACATCTTACATATAGGATATTGTAACCATTTCCCAGTTTTGACTTTGTTGTTAAACACTAGTAGGTACAGTTCTTTAAATGGTATAATGATATTCTTTTCCCTTAGTAAACTTTTTTCTTAGTAAAGTGTGTTTAACTGAGACCAAGGCAGGAAGAAATGTATGATTTGGAATTAGCTATTGGTCATAATGTCTAGTTCCTGATAACATAAGAGCCGTGTGTGTGTGTGTGTGTGTGTGTCTGTCCCACTTAATTTTAGTTTTTCCATGTTTATAAATATGTCTAAGATCGTTTTTCTCTTGTTAAAACTAAGTTTTCCTCAGGATTGCTTCACTTAAAAACATTGTGAAAAAGAAAAAAAAAGTTGTACTTGTGTCTTAAAGTTTGTATTATTTAGGACTGTTGAAGCAAAAGTCAGGATATCACAAATCTCCAAGATGTCAGAGCTAAATCCTACACCTTTAGAATGATGGAATCCTAGCCCCTTTTTATTTTTATGATTTGGCTTGTGCATTGTGGATATTTCAGTGTCTCTCCTGTGCCAAAACACGAAATTGCACACCCATGCACTCCAATTTGTTCCTTACTTCGGTAATTTGCAACTACATAATGACACCGACTTAGAAACGTTCCTGTTACTGTTTTAAATCTCACGTCAGTGGAGAAGAAATCGAAATCTGGTTTGCACATTTGTGTCTGGTTTTTTGTAATTGTCCAAAATCTGACATTATCCCAGAAATGCTGATTGGGAAGTTAGGAGGCAGTACCGTGCCCAAAACTATTTTCTGAGGAGAGAAAAAGTATTTGGTCCAGGTTATTCCCCATGTTTTTCTGTAGCTCAGAATGTTAAACTCAGTTTAACCCAACTTTATGCCATACCAGTAATAACCTTAGTTCTGAACCCAAATAAAACTTACAAAGTAAAAATGACCATTCTGATGGTCCACTTCCACATATTCCTCCCAGGCGGCTGGTCAAGTCCTCAGCATCAGCATTCCGTTCCAGCATTTCCTTATCAAGCTGTCCGTGTGCTCAGCAACAGGGACAGACAGAACACTCTGTTTCTTTAATCTAACACCTTGCTCTTTCAAAAACATTTAACAGGCATTGGAAAAGGTTTTCAAAACAGCTAACGTGCATTTATAATTATACATTTGAAGAAATATGCCCTTTAAAACATAGGTCCTTTTGTTGCTATTAGTGACCCAGTGCACAAAATTGGTGCACGGTGTGGGGGTCCCCTCAGCCCAGCCTGCCCCCTCTCACAGACTGGGAGTCCTCAGGAGATGTCCTACTGACGGCTGAGGCCTGCTCCCCCAAACCAGCTAGGGCAGGATATGACATTTCTTAGCCCTTCCAGCAGCGGACCTTAGTTTTTTCCTCCAGGAGTGTGGACAAACCCTAGATCACCTTCTTGGATTCTTATAACCCACGTTACCAAGGACACTGCAAGTGGTGGCATACAGGAGCTTAGCCAATGAGGGTCAGAAAAGGTGTTTACTCTGGAACTGGTTTGACTCAGTGGATAGACCATGAGCTTGCAGACTGAAGGGTCCCAAGTTTGATTCCGGTCAAGGGCATGTACCTTGGTTGGAGGCACATCCCCAGTGGGGAGTATGCAGGAGGCAGCTAATCGATGTTTCTCTCTCATTGATGTTTCCAACTGTCTACCCCTCTCCCCTCTTCTCTGTAAAAAATCAATAAAATATATATATTTTTTTTTAAAAATAGTGTTTCCTCTGCAGCTCATGTGGTCCCTGTATTGTATCACTGGGCTAGGGGGTGTCCTTGCCACCTGGTGGTGGCCACCAGGGTCTCCACACACCCCAGAGATTGGCAGTCATAGGTGCTGGGCTGGAGGGCATGCAGGGACCCCCGGGCTACGTGCAGTGGCGGCCGCTGGGGTCTCTGCACACCCCAGAGGCCAGCAGCCAGCTCCCCCATCATGGGCACTGGGCTGGGGGCATGGACCCAAACTGCCACTTGGTGCCTGAGCACACACAAGTGGCTGGGGGTGGGGCGGAAACATCCCCGTTTCCAATTGCCCCAGAGGCCCAGTGCTGGGGTGTGGACCCGAACTGCCACTTGGCTGCTACACCCACAATCCTGGAATGGCCGGGGGTATTCTGGGACCCCTGCCACTCAGGGCTTAAGTGTGGGCCTACGGGCTAGGAGTGACCTGGGCCCCAAGTATGTTCCTGGGACCCAGGCCACTTGGCGCCTGTGTATGCAAATTAACCACCACCTTTGTTGGTTTAACTTGCTCCTGATTGGCTGGTAGGCGTGGCATGTTGGCATAGTTGAGATATGGTCAATTTGCATGTTTCTCTTATTAGATAAGATAAATTGAAATGTATAGCAACCATTTGTTAACTAATCACAGTAACAACAAAATAATTAGGATATCAGCTTTAAGGATCTCATTTCATAGAAGAGAAAAGTAATATACATTGGATGACATATCCATTACTTACGTCTCAACATAACCAACTTCTTTTGCATCATGCATGAACACAGACTTCATGGGAAATACAAAAGCATTGAATATTTCTGCCCTTTTCAGCTGTTCTTTGAACTACCTTCGTGAAAACAATTATGGCCCTTATGTAGGACCAAGTTACATTTGCCTGTGTGTGTGTGTGTGTGTGTGTGTGTGAGGCTTGGTGCATGAATTTGTATATGGGTGGGGTCCGGCCAGCCTGGCCGGGGGAGGGGACATGGGCAGTTGGCCACCTGCCTGCTGGTCAAACTCCTGGTTGAGGGGACAAATTTCATATTAGCCTTTTATTATATAGGATATATACTGAGTGGCCAGATTATTATGCATGCAGAGTTCATAATAATCTAGCCACTCAGTGTATATAAAAGCCAAGTGACCAAAATGATGGAATGACTGGAACAACCAGAACGACTGAATGACCAATCGCTATTACTTGCTCTGCAGAGGGCCAACTAGCCTGACCGGGGCCCTGATCAACCCCTCTCAACCTACTGTAGCCCGTCCTCCTGGCCAGCCCTGCCCCGATTGGCCCCTCCACCCCAATCAGGGGGTTGGCCTGCCAGCCAACCTCCCATGATCCCTCCCCTCCTCAGTACTGGCCCCCACCATGCACGAATTCATGCACC
Source organism: Lasiurus borealis (assembly GCA_004026805.1). NCBI lineage: Eukaryota > Metazoa > Chordata > Mammalia > Chiroptera > Vespertilionidae > Lasiurus > Lasiurus borealis. The sequence continues at coordinate 38,662 of PVJN01003196.1, read as the reverse complement.
AGGCCTCTAGTATAAACATAAAATTCATTTGAACAGTGGTAAGTTAAAGGGAAGGCCACCAGGTTTCTCAGCCTTTGCAAGCACTTTGAGAAACGCAACAGATGTAAAAATATATGAAATAAGCATTTCTACCAACTGCATTTTTAGTGCTATATTGAGCTGAGTACCTATTTCCTTCCTCTGTAATAAAAGGCAATGTTGCTGGTCTCTTTGTTTCTAATGATGGTTAAACACAAAACTTTGATCTTTCTTATAAACACAGCTGCTGTCCTATCACTGAGCCAAATCCAGACAAGATTAGACTGTGGCTAAAATTAAGGTTTATCTCTGCAACCATCTCTAGTAAGAGCTTTCTAATACTGTTTTAGGAAATCTCTATTTTTGAGACTGTATAAAGAAAATAAGGCCAGACAACTAGCCCCTAAAGTAAGCCAGAGGCAACTAGTGATAAATTATACCACTGAGATAAGGAACATAGACTGTCTAAACAGCTTAGTTCATTTGGGTTCATTTTTACTAGACTAAAACTAAGAAATGACTTTTTTCATTAACATTTAAGATTAAACCAGACGAATATAAGTTATTTTTAAGGAACTTTCTACATCTTTTCTTAATGTAATGTTTACTTGGTAATTGCTAGTTCTTCCACTAGTACTATCGAAAACTGGATGTTTATTACAAATAGGTTTTATTGTAATCCTGTATAATAAAGAGGTAATATACAAATTGACCCTCCCACTCTCGCACAAGATGACTGCCCCCATGTGGTCAAAGATGGCCATCAAAAGATGACCGGCAGGGGAGGGTAGTTGAGGGCGATCAGACTAGCTGGAGAGGGCAGTTGGGGTAACCAGGCCTGCAGGGGAGGGCAGTTTGGGGGACAGGCCTGCAGGGGAGGGAAGTTGGGAGGGACTGGGCCTGCAGGGGAGGGCAGTTGGGGGCATTTGGGCTGGCAGGGGAGGGCAGTTGGGGGTGACTGAGCCTGTAGGGAAGGGCAGTTGGGAGAAACCAGGCCTGCATGGGAAGGCAGGGGCAACCAGGCCAGGAAGGGAAGGCAATTAGGCGTCAGTCAGGCTGGCAGGGGAGTGTTTAGGGAGTGATCAAGATAACAGACAGAAGCAGTTAGGGGCAATCAGGCAGGCAGGCAGGCAGGCAAGTGGTTGGGAGCTAGCAGTCCTGGATTGTGAGAGGGATGTCCGATATCACCCAAGGAGTCCCAGATTGGAAAGGGTGCAGGCTGGGCTAAGGGACACCCCCTCCCGTGCATGAATTTCATGCACCAGGCCTCTAGTTCTTGTATAATAGCTCACTTTGGTTTCTAGCCTATAAAGAAACATTTTCATTAAGATTTAGACTCTCTAGAGTCTTAAATACTTTGCCAAATGTTCTATAGGTCTGCTTCTCCTGAAAGTTGGACACTGGAGCCTCAGCTGTGTTGTGAATGTCTAACAATGCCTCTCTCCCCCAAAGAGCCTGTAACAAGGAGACCATCTGCGCATGCATATCCCTCATTGCAATCTGTGGAGTTCTAGTGAGATTTTCCTGGCGCCTGATTGTGAGCAAGTCTAGGACCTGGTGCTGTATACAGCTGCATCAGAGGTCTTACCCCACAAATCCTTTAACCCCCAAGACCATGGGACCATTCTGCAATTCTTTCCATTTGACCCAATCCTTTCCCCATCATCCCATTCACCTGCCACAATAAGATGTGTTCACATGTGTGTATGATCTTTACAAGACCCTGAGTCAGTGCTCCCTACCTATTGAGGGAAAATAATTGGGAGAATTGTGGGAACCTCTTTCCACGTCCCGCGTGGTTCAGGGTTCCCGGGTCAGGGTTCGGGTTCTGAAGGAGGCCGCACGCAAACGAAATGAGAGTAGAAAACATTAATTTGGCGATATTGGGGGGCCAGGCGGGAGCCTTCCTCTAGTGGGAAGGACTGCCACTTTCCTTTGGCCTTGCCATCCCTTTTATTCAGGTTTGGGATACACCCTTTGCCCTGAAGCAGGCAATTCCAGTAACAAGTAGATTATCTTATCAGACAGGATTGACATGATTATTTGATGGGGAAGTCCATTGTCTCAATTAGATAGGGAGTGTCTGGTTTTGACCTTTCAGAGTTTCAAGGTTGACCAGCCTGCTAGCCTCCTTCTGCATCAGAGGTCTTACCTCACAAATCCTTTAACCCCCAAGACCATGGGACCATTCTGCAATTCTTTCCATTTGACCTATTCCTTTCCCCATCATTCCATTCACCTGCCACAGTAAGATGTGTTCACATGTGTGTATGATCTTTACAAGACCCTGGGTCAGTGCTCCCTACCTATTGAGGGAAAATAATTGGGAGAATTGTGGGAACCTCTTTCCACGTCCCGCGTGGTTCAGGCAATTCCAATAACAAGTAGATTATCTTATCAGTCAGGATTGACATGATTATTTGATGGGGAAGTCCATTGTCTCAATTAGATAGGGAGTGGCTGGTTTTGACCTTTCAGAGTTTCAAGGTTGACCAGCCTTCTAGCCTCCTTCTGCATCAGAGGTCTTACCTCACAAATCCTTTAACCCCCAAGACCATGGGACCATTCTGCAATTCTTTCCATTTGACCTATTCCTTTCCCCATCATTCCATTCACCTGCCACAGTAAGATGTGTTCACATGTGTGTACACATCCTGTTTTCATCCATTTAGTGAGAACAATGTTTTGGTTTCCGACAGAGAATGTGGAATTATTGCAAGGGATTCTCCATATTATACACATCTTACCACTACCAAAATCCTCATCTTTTGAAGCCACAATTTCCTGGAGTCCTGAGATAATATAGCCAGCTCCAAAATCCAACTTCTCTACATGATCCTAGCAGACATTGACTTCAGACAACATGCCAACTGCCTCTTCCTCCACCCACACACCATTACCCGGGAGGAAGAATGAATCTGCCAGAGAACCCTTTCCTCCAATTCACAGAGAATGGATTTTGAAGATCTCATTCAGAAATCTTTAGAGGGTTAAAAGTTCTCAGATATATAAGGTGTGCCTGCCATCTGGGTATCTATTATGTGACCCCAGGTTTAGCTCTGGAGTTCAAGGTGAAAGCCAGAATCTGTTAACCATCTCTGCCTATATGACGGAAGAGAAAAGACCTTCTAAGGCAGGGTGTATGGTAGAAAAACTAGTAGAACCTAGCCTGGAAAATAAAAGGACATGAAATACTACCTTTGAATTAAAAATTGGGGCTTTTAAAGATGGGTTTCCCAATATAGTTCACCATGTCCATTTAGTGTTCCCATTTGAAATCCCCAACAATGTATGTGTTTGCTCAGTGAATATTAAATATCCAACCGCAATCATCTAGGGATCCTCAATTTTTTTTTTCTATGAAGGGCTTCTGGAAAATATTGTGAACCACTTTCCTAGACTGACTGGCTCACACCTCCTGGCACATTTTTTACAAGGGTAATAGCAGAGGTTCTAACATGATCATTTTGGACTCTAGAAACAAGGCTGCAGGACCAAATGTTGATGTTGAACTTCCAGAGTAGTGTTAAGTGATTTTATGTGGTTGTGATTCAAAAAAACCTGACCGCTTTAAGAAGTCCAGGTGCTGAGTCATTTACTGAAACAGCCAGAGGAGGTTAATTAGAAGCAGCTGATAGTGGCATCATTTGCTGCAATTTATTTTTTAATATATGGAGAGAGTTATTCTGTGCGGAGTTCTATAGATTATATAAACCTAAGCAAAGACTCACGACAAACCTATCTCATTCATACCCACACCAACGGGGGACAAATCTGACATTGTGAATTCAAGATAAAATAACTTGACTCTATTAAAATGGCACCGAGACCGGTTTGGCTCAGTGGATGGAGCGTTGGCTTGTGGACTGAAGGGTCCCGGGTTCGATTCCGGTCGGGGTCATGTGCCTTGCTTGGGGGCACATCTCCATTGTGGGACGTGCAGGAGGCGGCTGATCGATGTCTCTCTCTCATCGATGTTTCTGGCTTTCTATCTCTCTCCCTTTCTCTGTAAAAAATCAATAAAATTATTTAAAAAAAAATAATAATAAAATAAAATGGCAATGGTTACTTCTAATAAGAGTGACTGACATTTTTTCCTCCTATATTTTTTCCTTTACTCGGTTTTCTATGATAAGTAGTTCACTTGCATCATAAATCCTTAACTTAAAAATAGGCAGCTACTAACTAGTACAGCTATATAATGTTGTTAGGGAATTTAAAGAACTTACAAATAAATTGGCAATACCACATGGTCACAAGATAAAGGTAGCATGTACCAGGTATCAAATGAGTGATGAAAGCAACGATTGGTATAAGGATTAAAAGAGAATGGCATCAGCTAAGGCAGGAAAGTTAAAACTCTTGGATTTCTTGGGGCATCAGTTCTGAAGGGAGGGTGGGGTCTTTCAGGGGTTCCTAAAACAGGTTTGATGGAGAGTCTGGCTGGGGAATGATTAGTTCTCCCAAATGCCCTCCACCTCTTACATAGCCAGGTAGTTACTCCTTCCCTTGTGCTCACCTCTTGAGAAACTGAATTGAGACCCTAGACTCACAAGAGAGGTACTTAACTGAACTCAGTACCTGAAAGTCCACATATGCAAGTGAGTATTATGTGTTTTCTTAGATTTTGCATTTGTCTTTTAAGCATCCATTCATTACCAGTCTCATTATATTGACTACTAGAAGCTCGGTGCATGAATTTGTGCACAAGGTGGGATTCCTTGGCCTGGCCTGCAGGATCAGGCCAAAACTGGCTGATGTCCCCAGAGGGGTTCCCGGTTGGAAGAGGGCACAGGCCAGGATGGAAAGGGACTGCAGGAGGGTATCATGGTATGTCTGGCCCATCTCACTCAGTCCAGATCAGCCTGACACCGCAGCAAGCTAACCTATCAGTTGGAGCAGTGAACATCATAGTGAGCAGTTGAATACCTTAGCATATCATTAGCGTATTATGCTTTGGTTGAATGAACAACTGGATACTTAGCATATTAGGATTTTATTATATAGTGTTCATAGGCTGAAATGGTGTTATCTTGGGACGCCCCATCCCCACAGGGTAGGAAAACAAGTTATTTTCTGTACTCTTTTTTTAATCTATTTTTATTGATTTTAGAGAGGAAAGGGAGAGTGAGAGAAACATCAATGATGAAAATCATCAAGCAGCTCCCTCCTACTGGGATGGACCCTGCCACCCAGGCATGTGCCCTTGACCAGAATCAAACCCAGGACCCTTCAGTCTGCACGCGGATACTCTATCCATTGAACCAAACCAGCTAGGGCTATTTTCTATATTCCTTTTTAAAAATATATATTTTATTGATTTTTACAGCGAGGAAGGGAGTGGGATAGAGAGCTAGAAACATGGATGAAAGGGAAACATCAATCAGCTGCCTCCTGCACACCCCCTACTGGGAATGTGCCCACAACCAAGGTACATGCCCTTGACCAGAATCAAACCTGGGACCCTTCAGTCCACAGCCAGATGCTCTATCCACTGAGCCAACCCGGTTAGGGCTATTTTCTATATTCTTGAAGCTCTGACATTTGTGGCTATCTGATGCCTAAAGGTAATTAAACAACTTACTTGGAAACATATTTTTTTATGCAAATCAACCAATCCCTAACCTGTTACAAGCTTCCTCCTCTATCCAAAAGTAGAGCGTTCATAGGCTGACATGGTGTGAAACGAAGAAGCAATTACCACTAATTTATATGGAAAATATTTTGAGCTTTCTCCATCTCAAAATCTAGTGTATGCACCATGTCTTTATTTTGTTTACAGGATCTAAATGCTTAATTATGTCCAGTTTTAGGCTAACACCCTTAGGAGCTTAGGGTTTGGACATATCTTGCTAATGGATGCACAAAATATGAGATATAAAGCCCAGATACACTTTTAGTTCAATCCTGTGATGCGTTGATTCTTAGACGCTGAGTGTGCTTCCCGGTAAAGGAATTTGGTGGATCAGGGGGTGCAGCTGCCTCTATCACGGTTCCCTGACAAAATCAACCCTGAACGCTATTTTCCCTCGATAAACAAGTGACTATTTGATGAACAAATGAGCAACTTAAATAACAGAACTAGCCAGAGACAACTCAAACGGACGCGATTTTTGACTTAAGACTTTTTGCCACGCTTTTAAGGTTTTCCTGCTGGAACCTCAGCCTCGCTCCACCTCGCGACCCCAGGCTTGACGTTACAATCTGGAACGAGAAACTACCAATCCCACAATGCCAGGCGGGAGGGCGGGCTCTCCGAGAACCGCGGAGCGATTGGCCGGTGAAGGCGTTTCCTTCCGGAAGGAAGGGCCCGGGGGGCGGGGCCCGGAGGGGAGACGTTCGAACACGATAGTGCCGGGTTGGCTGGACCACATCTAGGAGGGTTTTGTGGGTGATGCCCGGGTCCCCCGCCCGCTGAGGAGATGGATGAGGACGGGCTTCCCCTCATGGGGTCAGGCATTGACCTGACCAAGGTTTGTAAAAAAAGAAAAAAAAGAAGAAGAAAAACAAAAGGAGTTGGACTTCCGGTGGCCTGGGAGGAGGCTGGTTAAAGGGACGCCCGGTTTTCCCGGGAGACCCCCCTCTCTCGTGCCTCCCCCCCTGTCCCTCAGCGCAGGTGGCGGCTCTTCTGCCGCCCTCGGGAGGGAGAGTCCCGCTGTCCCCCTGCGAAGGGGCCCCTCCCGAGCTGCTGCAGGGGTTCGCGGGCCTCCCCCAGCCTCCGCCTCCCGCGGCACGAGGCTGCCTTCTCCGGCTGGGACCTCGCACCCGGCCTCTGTGACCCCGGCCCCCGGTGTTTGGGGTGTTTCTGTGGGCGCTCCTCCCCGGCACGTTCGCCTTTGTGCAGCCAGAGCCCATTCTGGAACTTCTGGGAAGCCTCTGTCCTCTGGGGGCGCCCCCCCCCCCATCCCCAACACACACAGGGTAGGGAAACCCGGGCTCTGCAGAGACTTGAAGCAGGTGGTTCTCAACCTTCCTAAGGCCGCAGCCTTTTAATACAGCTCCTCATGTGGTGGTGACCCCCAACCATAAAATTATTTCCATTGCTACTTCATCACTGTGATTTGCTACTGTTATGAATCTTAAATGTGAATATCTGTGTTTTGCGATGGTCTCAGGAGACCCTGACAGCTGTGCGCGACCCACAGGTTGAGAACCGCTGGAGGGACTCGCAGCACCTACAGCCAAACGCTCTGTGTCCCCGACCTCAGAGGGAGGGGTGGTGGCCCTGTGCGCGCCCCTCCCGTGCAGTCACGCCTCTCTCACCCCCGCAGGTGCCAGCCATCCAGCAGAAGAGAACGGTAGCCTTCCTCAACCAGTTTGTGGTGCACACCGTGCAGTTCCTCAACCGCTTCTCCACCGTGTGTGAGGAGGTAGGTCCTCGAAGCCCGTGGCCCTCCGGAAGGCGGCAGAGGCGTGAAAGGAGAAGGGTGGCCTGTTGTTCACAGAGCATGGCCGGGTCACTGAGTTGTTAGGCTCACAAACTTGGAGTCCTCTCTGATTCTGTTCCATCCATCCGTCCTGTGTCCCCTCTCCCTGCTGGATCTTCTGGAGGCCTCTGGGAAGTAGTTCAGGAAGGCTTCCCTGTAATGAAAGACAACCAAAGGGATTCCAAAACATCACAGTTGAAAGCTTTTTTAAAAATAAAAAAAAAATTAAAATTGGCTGTTTCTCTTACCCCCAAAGATTTACATGTTTAGGTTCACATTGTTTCGGTTTACATTAAAGTTATTTTACATTCTTTAACCCATCCACCCCCATCCCCCCCAAAAAATGGTTAAGAAGGTAACCTAAAACATAACTTTGGTATCAAATCTCATTATGGCAATAAAAATACTGTCTGCAACTAAATGACTTAAAGTGAAGATTTGAGTACCCAATTAAGGATTCGATGGCTAGATCCAGGGATCCCTGACTTGGAAAAATAAAGGCTTGCCAGAGGGAGGGAAGGAGGGAGGGAGAGGATTAAGGGGTCCTAATATGTGGTGAAGGGAGAAGATTTGACTTTGCATAGTGGGCACACAGCGCAACATACAGATACTATAACATAAACACCCACACCAGAAACCTATAGGATCCATATTAACCAGTGTCGCCCCAATAAATTTAATAAAAAATAATCATCAAAATAAATAAAGGCAAAAAAAAAAAGAATGGGGAGAAACATGGGTTGAAATTGGGTTTGAGAAAGGAAAAAAGGGTAAAATTTGATAACTCACAGGTGAGTTAATTAAATAAACAATATTCAGTTCATTCTGTCTTGTATTTAGTATAAGGTATAACCTTAGCAAGTGGAGTTTTTGTTGGGTGTGTTATTAATAAAAATTGCATGGCGACAGGAAAACTATTTTCACTTATAGATTCCAGCTGCTGTTTTTGTCTAGTTATCAAAATCTCTTCTGTCTTCTCTCTAAGACAAAAAGAAGTGAAATGATTGTTGATCGATTAAAGGGCTCAAGTCAATGTATTTTATCACCCAAAACTAGGTGCTTGCTTCCCTGAGTTTTACCCTACACTGTTGCCTCTCTAAATGGGATATAGCATTGACAGTAAGCCAAGGATTTAGTCCCTTTTTTTTTTTTTTAATTTTTTATGTCAGGGTAAGGTGAAGTATCTGAAGAGAGATAATGCCAGGATTGTTAGCAGAAAGGAGCAAATACTCCATTCTTGTCACCAGTTAAAAAATAGGATAAACAACAACAAACTGACCTAGGATAGCAACTTGATTGACCTTCTTTGGGCCAAAGACAGTCCCTCAGCTTTGTAGTGCCTGACACTTTTCACTGAGGCGTGAGTGATATTTATACCATAACCATCTCTTGTTTATTGATTGTTAATCATCAGAACCTCATGATTCATTCTTTTCTTTCCTTCTGTTTCTCTTGAAACTTCCCCTCAACTGTTTTGACTGTTTCAATAGTCCCTTGTTCTTCCTTGAACTCTAGACACAAAAACTAGACCAAAAACTCATGAAGTTCAAATGTTTATTGCCTTTTTCTCCTCAGATGATCATCTAAATGGATAGTAACTAATGTTTTATAATCCATGTTTCAGCAGTTTGGATATATATGCAGGCTGTTTGCTTGGAACGATGACAATAAGTCATATTTATTGTGTGCTTGTTCTGTGTTAGGCATTGTACTGAGTGCTCTGCATTCATTTAATCATCACAGCCCAGCCTTTTGGGAGAGATCCAGTTTTCACTCTTTTAGAAATACAGAAACCAAGATGTAGAGAAGTTTAAATCATTTGCTTAATCCATTCACTCATTCAACATATATTTATAATATAACTGCAGTCACTGCTCTAATTTGCCCACAGACAGCTATAAAGTAGCAGAGCTGGGATTCCAACTCTGATCCATTAACTGAAAAATGCAAAAATTTCTCACTATTCTGTTATATTGCACCTTCTGGAATGAATAAGAGGTATGTTTACATCACTATCAAGTGAGACTGTGGTGTCTGTCCTCTTTATAGCTACTTCAAAAGTTATTTATTTATTTACTTCAGGTAATCCTCACCTGAAGATATTTTTTCCATTGATTTCTTTTTAGAGACAGAGAGGGAGAGAGAGAGAGATGGGGGGGGACATCGATGTGAGAGAGACTCATTGATTATTTGCCTACCACACGTGCCCCGAATCAAACCTGTGACCCTTCAGTGCAGCCGACACTCTAACAACTGTTTAGATTTATATTCTCTTTTTTTTTGCCATGTCATGTCCATTTGATGTAATGTCTTTTTAATAGATGTAATACATGTATTTAAACATAAAGTGCCATTTTCTTTCTCACATTAAGATTGATGTGGTTTTTCGAGTTATGTTGTAAATTGTTAATAGCACCTACTAGGCCTGTAGTCCTTGTTTAGTTGAAATAGGAACCAATTGATTGTGTTTCCCTTCCCAGAAAAAGTGAATCTGGGGTGTTATTTTTTTCACTTACAGTTAAAAAAGGGAGAACCTTTTATTTTCATTGTTGCTTGTGTTTTTCACATAATCCGGTTTGAACTAAACAACTTCATTCACTGCTAAACTCAACTTGAAATTAAATTTCAAAGAAATTGTTGGGGCTCTCTTCATCACTAATACTGGTCTTTAGAGTTCTTTAATAAAGAAAAAGGTGAAGAACTTGATTTTTAAAAAAGCTTTCTGGATACCAGGCTACTTTGTAACTAATGATTGGAACTAGGGTAGGAGAGAATTAGAAGATGGAGAAAGGAAAGTGGTTGAATCAGAGTTACAGAGTTACTTAGGGTCATCTCTTACTCCTTCATAGATCCCCAGTAAGCATTTCTATTCTGGCCCTAATCAGCAAAATCTTACTGAGCCTGCAGATTTAATGGGGGAGGGAGGCACCATGCAAGTTCTGTGCACATTGCAAATAAAACTCAGCAGAAATTTAACCTTTTATAGTGAATTTTAAAGTCAAAGGAACCCGATAAACAGAGCACAGATGTGTTATTTTGACTCAGACTTGTACCATGCCTAGAACACTGAGGTTTTAATCATTTTTAAGTATTAAAATGCTTTTGAAAAAATATCTTAAGTATAGGCAGGAGTGCTTAGAATTCTCACATAATCTAAAAAACTTTATAGTGCTTACCTTCTTTTTTTTCTTTTTTCTAATCCTCACCCAAGGATATTTTTTCCATTGATTTTTAGAGAGAGTGCAAAAGAAAGGGCAAGACAGGGAGAAATACCTTATGTGAGAGAAACACATCGATTGGTTGCTTCCTGCATGAGCCCTAGGAGGCTCAGGCCAGGGAGGAGACTGCCACTGAGATACATGCCCTTAATTGGAATCGCACCCAGGACCCTTCAATCCACAGGCCAGTGCTCTATCCACTGAGCCAACTGGCTAGGGCTTTAGTGCTTATCTTCTACATCAGTGGTTCTCAACCTTCCGAAGGCCGAGACCCTTACATACAGTTCCTCATGTGGTGGTGACCCCCAACCATGAAATTTTGCTACTGTTAATGCATCGTGATGTAAATATCTGCATTTTCTGATGGTCTTAGGCGACCCCCAAAGGGGTCGCGACCCACAGGTTGAGAACCGCTGTTCTACATGCAATTTTAAGACCACCATTGGACTTAATCTACAACCAAATAACGTTTTGCTTAAAACCCTATGTAATGCTACATGTTTACAACTGCTTTTACAACTTTTACAACTTCTGGAATTGTGTGTCAGTGAAGCTTAATAAAACAAGCAATTGCTCTGCTTTCTGGCTTTTGGGACCTGTGCAGTCCAGTGTGAACTACCAGGAGATCCATTCTTTTAAAATACTGTTCTTCTTTTAACGAATTAGGTATTTTACAAATCTGAAAAAAACCCACAGGATTTTATTTTTGTTTGCATGTTTAACTATTCACTTCTTATTTTTTGTTCTCATCATCTTTTGCACTTTAATAAAATGCACCACCTTGGAAATAGGTGGGTGATAAATCAAGATTCTGTCATGCTCTTCTAAATGGCATGCAATTTAAAACTTATGAGTTGTTTCTGGAATTTACCATTTAATATTTTTGGAACATGGTTGACCTGGGTAACTAAAACCACAGAGAAAAGGGGACTACTGTATTTCACAATTATGGTTGTTATTAAGTTAGATATCAAGTATGTGTAGGTAAATAATTATAAATTAAAATATATTGATGTTTAGATCAGTGTCTTTCATGTCTTGCATGAATAAATCATTCATATGATCTTGGTTGTTTTTTTTTATAAAAGATCATTTTATTTTGGTGAGTTTTTTTATATATATATATTTCAGAGACAAAGTGAGAGGGAGAGAGAGATAGAATCAATGATGAGAATCATTGATCAACTGCCTTCTGCACGTCCTCTACTGGGGATTGAGTCCACAACCTGGCATGTGCCTTTGACCAGAATCAAACCTGGGACCCTTCAGTCCACATTACAGTGCTCTGTCCACTGAGCCAAAGCAGGTAGGGTTTGGTGAAGTTTTGAGAGAGTAGATGAGAGTAGGTAAAATGAGTGTTAAACGAAAGGTTAATATACCACATGAATCTGCATTCAAAAAAAGTCATCCCTCCGTAGCCACAGGAGATTGGTTTTAGGACCTGCAGAGACACTAATATCTGGGGATGCACAAGTACTTTATGTAAAACTAGGGCCCAGTGCACGAATTTGTGCACGGGTGGGTTCCCTCAAGCCTGGCCTGCAATCAGGGAAGTTGGATGGCCAGAGGAAGGGTCTATGGGAGGTTGGCTGGTCAGGGGCAAGGGCCATGGAGCCGGAAGGGGGGAGGGGCCACAGGAGGTTGGCTGTGGGAGCGTACTGAGCACCAGGGGTCAGCTCCTGCATTGAGTGTCTGCCCCCCTAGTAGTCAGTACGTGTCATCATGACTGGTTGTTCCGTCATTCTGTCCTTTAGGCTTTTATATATATAGATGGTGTTATATTTGCAAATAATTTGCACACATCCTCCTATACACTTCAAATCATTTCTAGATTACTTAAAATACCTAATACAATGTAAATACTATATAAATACTATATAAATACTATATAAATAATTGTTGTGCTATGTTATTTAGGGAATAATGACAAGAAAAAAAATGTTAGTACATATTTAGTACAGACACAACCATTGTAGTCCATCTATTTAGTAAATCTCAGAAATACATAACGTTCTCCTTAATATTTTTGTTCTTGGTTGTTTGAATCCCAAAATGCAGAACCTGCAGGTATGGAAGGCCAACTGTATAACTTTTTTGGCCAAGCCTCTTTAATCTTCCTTATCAACAAGTAATTTTCCAAATAAACATTTTCATTCTCATTTCCTCTTTACTAAGACTTGAGTTTCAGTCCTTAACTTCTCTTGTATGAATCATTGACTAACTACTCATTGAAGGACAATTTAGTTTTATGATCTCACCCTGAAAAAATTTAATATCGATTTTTAAATATGAATCATTGAGTATTTAATTGAAGGACAGTTTCATATTATGATCTAACCTTGAAAAGAATTTAATACCAATTTTTAAATAATTCCAAATAAACAGCATCTGTCTTAGGAAATTAGATCAGAAAAATTTGATCCCTGGTGTTTATAGCACAGTAGCATCCTTTGTCTTAGTAAGAAAAGAATTCATTATTTACTAGTGGCCCGATGCATGAAATTCATGCATATTAAAAGGGAATTAATTGGAAATATTTTAATATTGCTATTTGCCCTTTTGTCTACAATAGAATTGTTGGAGATGAAAGAAAATTAGTAAAATGTATATGAAAATCTCCATGCTGTCAGAGTCTGGGGTGCACCGTGAGACCCAGAGTCCAGTCTCTTCCCCTGACTTCGAAAACAGGAGACCTGGACTCGGCTGGTCCCACCCCTATTAAGCCCCTCTGGGCAGCAGGTGCAGCCTCAGGTCCCCCAGCTCGCCAGGCAAGGGGCACAGCTTTGGATTCCCCAGCCTGGTGCTGGAGCGTGGGTTCGGCCTGAAGTCCCCCATCAAGCCCTGCTGGGCAGAGGATATGGCCTAAAGTCCACTGGGTGGGGGACACAGCCTGAGGTCCCTTGTCCCAGCTAGGTACAATGCAGCCTCAGGTCCCTGCTGTTTCGTCATGATATTACAGCATCCCAGCTAATTTACATATTCCTTTATTATGATGATGATGATTAGCTTTGAATAAGAAAAATCTTATTCAGTATTAATTTTAAATTAATAAGCTTTATATTTTAGAGCAGTTTTAGGTTCACAGAAACACTAAGCAGAAAGCACTGAGTTTCCATATACTTGCTAACCCCTGACCTCCATGCATGATCTTTCCTGCTAATCAGCATCCCCCACCAGCGGGGGGTAGCGGGGGAGAGGGGGGATTTGTTAAAACCCGTTTGTTTCAATCTACATTGACACATCATCATCTATGGCATCGTATTTCTTTTTTTTTTTTTGTATTTTTAAATTATATTTTTATTGATTTCAGAGAGGAAGGGAGAAAGAGAGAGAGAGAAATAGGAACATCAATGATGAGAGAGAATCGTTGATTGGCAGCCTCCTGCACACACACTACTGGTTATCGGCCCCCCACCTCCCAAAACCCTATCATGTGCCCTGAACAATTATTGAACTGATCTGCTTCATAGGTTGACACTCAACCACTAAGCCATACTGGCTGGGCTAGCATCATCTTTTAACCGTGTAAAACTCTTTCAAAACAATGTAAAGTTCTTTCAAAGAAGTACCTAGAAAAAAAAAGTACCTGGAATTGCAGTATTTGAGCTCAGATTATTTTATTTGTTTGAAGACTTATTATTTATTCTCAGCTGAAAATTATCATATTGATAGTTCCTACTTTATACATTCGGTGTGAAATTTCAAATGATATGTAAAAATCAGAAATTATCATCCAGTTTGCCCATTCATTTGCTGTAGGATTTCTACAATTGCTAAGCTTCTCTAGTGAATTAAAAGATTGATTAAACTGACCCAAATGTAATTTTCATGATTTTCAGGAAAACACTTATAATTTGGGGAGGAATTCATATATACGGTATTTTATAAACCTGTGTTACTTTTATATAAAAGCCTTCTCTGAACAAATCCTAGAAATCAAAGTTAAACTTAGCTTTGAATGCCATTAAAAATAAATTTTGATGTTTTATTTGTGAATTATATCTTTAAAAATATCAAGATGCTCATCTTAAAAATAAGTGAAAAAGCACTAACTACTCTGTGGTGGTTTTCAGTTTTTCTCTCTAAGTATGGAAAGAAAGAAATGGCCAAATCTGTTTATAAGATAATATCCTAGAAAGCAAAGTTCTGTGTATTGGCCAACTAGAAAACTGGCAAACTATTCTTGCATTGTCACTAAATATAAAAATGTTTAGGATTAGAGCATTGTAACTAAATATTCTCATGGTTCATAATTTATTATGTTATTTTTGTGTGGTGATAGATGATAGACGATAGACAGATAGATATAATTTAATATAGATAATTTAATTGTGCAGAATAACTAGAGCACAGTAAGCCTATGGTTCTAGTTTATCTGGGATTTTGATGGTAGATTGATTCCCTTTGCTTTTTAGAACTCTGGTGTGTGTGTTTTTGTTTGTTTGTTTTAATTCTTTTCAACATGAATGCTCATCTTTCAATTTCATCTTTTATTTTTTAAACTTGAAAAGTTTGAATTTAGGACTAATTGTATATACTTACATGTTAAGGTAATTTATAAAGACAGATACTATTCCAGGTTGTCCTGTGTTAATTTTTTATTACTGTTTTCTGTGAAGAATTTCTTCATTCATCAACAAATAATTATTAGGCTCCTATTAAGTATCAAGTACTATCCTGGGCACTGTGGGTATAGCAGTGAACAGAAACTCTGCCCTGGGAGGAGTTTACATTCCGATCCCAGTATTGATTGTAGCTCTGATAATGAGTTTGATAAGGCTGTAACTGTAACTTCTTATCTGTGAAACAGTTTTCTAAAATAATTGTGAAGCATGCTAATGAAAATAATAGGATACTTTAGTTCCTATTCCTACTCATGTAAAGGAGAGAGGAGTATATTAGAAAATTATATACTTAAACCATAGTTTTTATTATTTTCCAATCTACCCTTTGTTAACCATAAATTTATTTTAATCGTACTTCATTCTTTTGTTTCTTATCTTTTCCAGAAGCTGGCAGACCTTTCTCTTCGTATCCAACAAATTGAAACAACTCTCAATATTTTAGATGCAAAGGTTTGTATTTCTGAATAATTTATGGGATAAACTTTGCTTTCCACTTATCAACTTTCTCAGTTATGCTTCAGTTGCATTTAATAACGAATTAAACAGCTCCTGCATCCTGAGATGATACAATGTTTTTTATTATTTTTTAATTCATTATAATTTAAAAAGGAAAAGATATTCATTATGAACCTGAGTCTATTTAAATGTACACATGACCCTAGCTGGTTTGGTTCAGTTAATCTAGCATCGGCCTGTGGACTGAAGGGTACATGCCCGGGTTGTGGACTCCATCCTCAGTATGGGCCTATAGGAGGCAGCCAATCTGATTCTCTCTCAACATTAATGTTTCTATCTTTCTCTCCCTCTCTTTTCCTCTCTGAAGTCAATAAAAATATAAAAATAAATGTACACATGGATTGAGATTTCTTTTCATTCTACTAGTGAAAAGCATAGTAACATGTCAACAAATTGAGCTATTATATAATTTTTTTCATTGGATGGAAAATTTTCAATCTTAATAGTAATCATTTGATAACACAGTAAATATTATATAAAACTTGAGAGCAAAATTTGGAGAAAATATCAACTATTTTCTATTTACAAATATATTAAATACATAATGAAGAATACACATTTTGATGTCAGAAATTATAAAAGATAACTAGCAAAAATGGATATTTTGATTTGAAACCTTGCAGATTTTGTGCGTTTTTTTCTGTTTATAAAGTAAGGGAAACACAAGTATATTTTTGTGTTTTTGTCATTTTATTTCAAAAAATCTGAAAAAGAAATATTACATATTTATTAGGAAGTAAAATGACTAATATCTTTAGCATATAGATCAGGATGTCTAGGTTATACTTTCTGTATCTCCTGATAGACTTCAGCCACTGTAATTCTCTCAGACCATTTCTTTAGCTTAGAAAATTTAGGATATTTGGCCTTGAATATGTGCAAGAAATTCTAGCAGCCATACCCACTTGAAACTATTTGGGCCATAGCCACTGTGCTAAGTCCTGTCATCAGTCAACAGTTCCCAATAAACACCACTGCCTCAGGTCTTATTAATATTGATTTTTTTCATTATTATAGTTATGTGTCTTGTTTTAATGTTTGGGGAATTCTTGAGTTAGAGTCCAAGGTCATTAATTAAGTTACTCTATGGACAGTTAACCTTAATTATTTCAATAGTCATAGAGTTAATCTCCGAATCTAGCCAAACATCTGACAAATGTATATCATTGATATCAAGGTGAAATCAGAAAAGAGGGTTTGCATGGATTGTGCAACTCCAACCTGAAATGCTCAACACTGACAGCACACCCATCTTTTGTGCATGAAAAGTAAACACATTTGAGTAGCCTTCAGTGGTCAATGTTTAAAGACAGAAGAAAAGAGTGAGCTGTGTCAGACATTAAAATGTGATGACAAGGTTTGTCGGCCCTGGCCAGGTAGCTCAGTTGTTTAGATTCCTACTCAGGGCACATGGGAGAATCAGCCAATAAATGCATAATTGGATGGAACAACAAATCAATATTCTCTCTTCCTCTCTAAAATCAGCAAATTAAAAAACAATAACAACAGTATGCCTTGGACGTCTTTAAAAATAACAATAAATAAATATCTTTAGAAAAAGAATTTTGTCATTTCTCAAGTAATTGATACTTAAAATGTACTACAAAGCCCTGGCCATGTGGCTAACTGGTTGGAGCGTCAGCCTACACACCTGTCTCTGGTTTTATTCTGGGTCAAGGGCACATCCTTGGGTTGCAGATTTGATCCCTAGCCCCCATTGGGGCAAGTGTGGGAGGCAACCAATTGATGTGTGTCTCTCACATTGATGTTTCTCTTCCTCTCCTCTCCTCCCACTGCCTCCCTTCCACTTTCTCTCAAAAAATCAATGAAATCAATTGAAAAAAATATCCTCAGATGAGGATTAAAACAAAAAAAAAGTGCTACATAGTACTTTGTTTTTACAAAGTATGTTTACTAATAATCTTTTAATATTTTGTGAGGTAAATTTTTAAAAAAATATTTTTCAAATATATTTTATTGATTTTTTACAGAGAGGAAGGGAGAGGGATAGAGAGAATCAGTGAGTGAGAAACATTGATCAGCTGCCTCTTGCACACCTCCTACTGGGGATGTGCCCACAACCAAGGTATATGCCCTTGACCGGAATCGAACCTGGGACCTTTCAATCCACAGGCCGACACTCTCCATTGAGCCAAACCGGTTTTGGCGAGGTAAATTTTTTTTGTCCCCACTCTACAGGTGAGAAAATTGAGGCCTACGAAGATATATGCAACGGAACATGCTTGTGACCTAAACGCAGGCACTTTGACTCCGAAGCCTGTGTTCTCATTACTTACACTAGGATTTCTTATATATATTTTTAAAGTACTTCCTGGGCAAATAATGTTTATAATCTAAATTAGATTTGTAAGCAATTGTTCAAAAATATCTTATTTCTGATTGCTCTTCCCGTTTTAAGTAGTTTATGGCATGGCGGATTTCGAACACCAAAAATGAGATTTTATAAACTTGTTTCTATAAGCTTAAAAACATAACAGCTATTTAAAACACCCTAGAAACTTATATTGTTTAAGCACCTATTATTCTCATATACCAACATTAATTTTCTTTTCTCAGTTGTCATCTATCCCAGGCCTAGATGATGTCACAGTTGAAGTCTCCCCTGTAAGTGTCACTGGAGTCACAAATGAAACCACTTCAGAGCCATCACAGGTAAGTATTAACTTCCAAGAGACATGAGCAGATTTTTCTGGTTGAACCAGATAGACCTAAGCAGCAGATATGATGGAAAGAAATTAAACATGTAAGGCTTTGAGTAATATATTTTAAAACCTTAAGCTAGAAAATGAAGTTTGAAAAAAAAATGAGCTGTTTTGTTATTTTGAAAGGTTCCTGAAGTTTATATTTTCTTTGATCTATACAGGACTAGGAAAAATCTTAAATATAATTATTTTCTTCAAGCTCACGATGGGATTTTTTTCTAAGTTTTTATAAAATTACTTTTTAGATGTTTTATTATAAAAGCTTATACACAATAATAGAACAGTACAGGGAATATCCAAATGTCCATTACTCAGATTCACCAGGTAAGATTTTGTGGCTAACCTTCGTCTCTTTATTACTTGCTGTAGTGTAAATCCTGGGGCATCTCTGAAATGTTCTGACATCTTGCAGAGGCACAATGTCTTTATCATGCACAATATGATTGACAATAACTGCCTTGTATTATCTAACATCTTGTCACTCAGAGTGTGCTCCATGCACCATCAGTGTGGTCTTCACCTGGGGGCTTATTAGAAATCTCAGGCTCCACCCCAGACTTACTCGGAATCTGCTCTTTTAAAAAATATGTTTTATTCATTTCAGAGAGAGGAAGGGAGAGGGAATGAGAGATGAGAGCATCAGTGGTGAGAGAGAATCATCGATTGGCTGCCTCCTTCATGCCCCTGACTGGGGTTGAAGCCTGCAACCCAGGCATGTGCCCTGACCAGGAATCGATCTATGACCTCCTGGTTCATGGATCTGTGCTCAACCACTGAGCAGCACCGGTCAGGCCAGAAACTACATTTTAACAAGATCCCTAGGTAGTTTGTAGGTCCTTGAAAGTTGAGAGATACTGGTGTAAAAAATACTAAATGTCTAAAAAAGTGTGTTTCTGGATTTGATTTGTTCAGATCTGTAACATAGTAAAGGTCATACTTTACATTTGATTCTTATGCTGTAATGTCCATTTATCCTCTGTAAAGTTTAAATCTTTATTTTATTTTAAGAAATAAAAATTGATTTAGAATAATCTCTAATGTATCTCAGGGAAGTATTAAAATTCAAAATAAAGTCATCATTAAAGTAGTGGTCTACCAAGTAATACTGAACAAGTACACTCCCTACATGGAATTCTGCATTTGTATATGGAGGATTTTTTAAGATCGTTATTTTACAGGATTTTTTAAGATCATTATTGTATTGACTATGATGATAATGACTAACACATAAAGGATGCCAAGCATACTTTTAAGTGCTTTTCATAAATTAACTCATTTAATTCTCATAACAACTGTACAAAGTAAATACTATATGATCACTTCTATTTTACATATGCGTCAAAGTATACAGAGAATAAGTAATTTACTAAGGATCAAACAATAAGTGTAAGAGTTGGAATTTTAATCCAGGCATCTGGTGCCAAAAGTCCTAGGTCTTACTTGCTACACTACACTGCCTCCAGCAACTATGTTGAATTCATTTAAACATATTGAGCCCATGTGGTATGAGGCACTGTAGGAAGAGCCATATATATGTGTGCATATATATATAATATTTTTATTGATTTCAGAGAGGAAGGGAGAGGGAGAGAGATAGAAACATCTATGATGAGAGAAAATCATTGATCAGCTGCCTCCTGCATGCCTCACATGGGGGATAAAGCCTACAACCTGGGCCTGTGTCCTAACCGGAAGTTGAACTGTGACCTCCTGGCTCATAGGCCGATGCTCAAAGGAGCCATATATTTAGATATAGGCGTCTGGAAAAATTAGATAACCATTTACTTAACAATTAAATACTAGAAAATTTAAGAACCATTTAATTAATATACGAAATTCCATTATGAAAGGCCATTGGAATATATGATATATGAGGAAATGCAGGTGTTAACTTTACAAGGTTCTTTCAATTAAATATGGACTACCCTTTTTCTAAAATATGACATGTAAAAATATTTAAAAAGTGTTTCCACTCTACCTGATAGAGTGGATACTAGCTGTCATTTGTTCCTATAAATTTTTAAATAGTATCTATAACTTTGAATATTAATTTTCCAAGTCTTATTATGAATGCCACCTATAATATGTCTTTCAAAACTTAGGCAGTTGTATTTGTCTTGCCTATTTAAGGTCTAAAAAAATTTATTATGAGTATTCACAGCAAAATTTTCTAAAATTCAGAATAACCTGATATATCTGGCAATTTTATTGTTAAATTGTATACTATTTCATTTGGAGAATTTATGAAGGTCTGATGGCCTCTGAGTTTAAAAATTGGAGTCAAGTTGTGTGTTGATTAGTTTAATAATATAATTGTTTATCATGTTCTTATTTTCAAATCAACTTATTTTGTCTCCATTGTTAATTGGTATATTTTTGTAAAATAGTTTGAAATGCACTTAAGTATTAAGTATTGCTTAATATGGAATTTCCATTGGCATTACAATCAAATCATTTATCAGATAAATGATGATCATGCCTTTTTCTTAATCATCCATTCCTTGCAATCTCTATATGAATCAAAGATCCAAGATTTGCATTTTGATTTTTCTGCAACTTTAATTTCATGGTACAGATTTCATCATTATTCATAATAGAACATCCAATTGTGTGGATTGAGAATAAAATGAAGGACAGTTGAGAGATGTGATATAGAATTTATTGGGTCATTCAAATAGGAAAGGTGTGAGACCTAACATAATTAAACATTGTTGAGGTTCTTATTATTAGGCAAAAGTTAACAGCTAAGTTTTAAGATCCAGAGGGCCTGCATGTAACTATTTATTTGGCTGTAATATTGTATGAGTTTATTATCCAGAACTTACTTGGATATTGTTTGAATTTTTTATTTAATTAAATGTTTTGGACTTTTTGTATTTATTTTACACATGAATAAATACACACACACACACACACACACACACACACACTCTCACACTCCTTTTTGTACACTTAATGGTGTCACATAACAGTAGAAACCTGAGGGATTTGAGGATGTTTTAGTCACTTCAGTTTTTTTGACATATTTAATTTATATTTTAATTATCTGAAGAAGAACCTTACTTTATAATTCATATTCATATTTTTTAAACTATAAATATTTAAAGGTATTTCTTGATTTGTCCACATTTTAGCATAAACATGAAATTGATTTCATCCTGTTAAGGAAATTCCTCTTAATACTGATATACAGATAATGAATGAAAATTCATAAAAGGAAACGTGCTTTATATGTTCAGGTTGATAGAAAAATCCAAAATTTTATAGAGACAGGCCTACCTTTGCACTTAAGAGAGGGCAGGGTAGCTGTCTGGACACAGTACTGTGAGAACTGCTCATAAGATAAAAAGACTATTCCCCAGTATTCTTCACTGTAAGTAGTATTTAGTCTGTAATCCTGACTTTGTGAAGAATGCTATTAATAGTTCCATCAGTAGCTGGAATACAAAAACCAGATAAATTTTGTCTGAAAAGTGGGTTTTTCTTCCATAAATTTTCTAGGCATTACTTTCTGAGATGTTAGAATAGCTATAGCTACTTAGATAAAGATTGTTTAGTAAATGAAGAATTCAATTGTGTAAATGATAGATACCTGGAAAATTAGTTCATTGTCCATTAGAGCTGAACAACAGACAAATCAAATAGTTTTATTAGCTTTATTAGGAGTTTTATTAAAGTAATATGTCCACCTATAATTCATCTTTTTTATTAGCACCCTGGAGACAAGTAAAGCAAAATTCTAATAGTTTATTTCCATAAATATATTTGTATTTTTAAGGAACAATATAGTGTTTTTAAGTATAGCTTCCTCTGAAATCATTTAAATGTTTATAAATATTTGGAAACATATCTTATAATTAAATTATTGCTATTTAAATTGATAAATATGATTTTTTTTCTGATATTAATTGCTTTAGAATTATAAAAAGAAACATCCCTTTTAAGTAACATGATGGACCCCTTTTGTGAACTGTCTAAAGATTTACACCCAATACTCTCTACAGCAGAACAGTTTACAAGAATCTGGACCACAGGAAAGTGAAGTAACAGCAGAAAATATCTTAACTGTAGCCAAGGATCCAAGATATGCCAGATATCTCAAAATGGTTCAAGTGGTAAGCTGATTTGGTCTGTCTTCTCTGTCTAGCAGCCTCTTTTGAAATTCTTGACCCTAGAGATTTCATTGTTATTTTTCAACCTTAAACAACTGATAAACCGAGATACCCAAGTTTTCTACCTTACTTATTTTTTTCCTGTGTTCAACTAATGCACTGAAAAAAACTAACCAGATATCAATTCTTTCTAATTAAAATTGATCTCACACTTCAGACTAACAGTTTAATATAGTTTTATATCATTTTTTGCTTTACATAAAGTTATTGCAAATCTTGGATGCATTGATAGAGGAATGAAAGTGGACTATTCATACAGCTTTAGCTTCATTTCCATATGCTAGCACAAATAGTTTTTTTGTGTATTTTTATTCTGTATTTTATCTGACAGTGGTTTGGTTCATAGAAAAAAGCATACATCTCTTGGCCATGTAAGGTAATGCTTTTAATTTATTATATGATTTCAGAATTTTTTTTTTCCATAGGAAATCATTCCATGGTATAACACCAGAAATATCTGCAGCTGCTTATAACAGCAAAAACCAGTTTCCTTTCATTCCTGTAGGAAGCCTATTATAGTTGAAGGAGCTAGCTGCCCATCATTTTTCTGTCAATGAAAAGAGTAATGTTTTTGTACTATCCCGTTATCAGGCAAAGGAAGTATTAATACTAAAGAAGAACAGATTTGTTTTGCTGTCCATGCATTTTTTATCACCAAAATAATTTACAACAAACAGTATCTGGCGACCAGAAAGAGTGGATGGGCTCACTTTCAGAATTCTCCTTAGACAGTCAAAACCCTGGGCCCTATCCAGTCTGTAAGAAAAACTAACTCAGACTTCGGGATAAAACTATAGGAAGTCCTTTGATTAAAAGAATAAAATAGAGCTGTTTTGATCTGAACCACAATAAATTAGTTTTTTAAAGCTAGAATCCAGGAAAGCTTCAGCTAAGTTTAAAATGTGGACTGTTAAAAACTACATTTGACTCTCTCAAACAAAAGAGGAAAGAAAGGTTTCAGAGTGACTCTTCTTGCCTAACATATAAAGTATGCAATAGGAAAATCTACTGGATGGTTTCTATAAGAATGCCCAGACATCTTTGATAATAGACTCTATCTTAGGATAACTTGATGTTAGAGAGGAAGGAAGAGGAAGAGAGATAGAAACATCAGTGATGAGAGAGAATCATTGATCAGCTGCCTCCTGCACACCCCACACAGGAGAGCGAGCCCAGAACCCGGGTATGTGCCCTGACCGGAATCAAACCATGACCTCCTGGTTTATAGATCGCTACGCTCAACCACTAAGCCATCTTGGCTGGGCATAACTTATATCCTTGATGCATTACCTCTGATTTTACAAAAACTTTAAAAACACTTATTTCCTTTTTCTGTATAAAACACTGTCCATTTATTCCACAAGTGTTTATTAAACACTCATTTTAAGCTACTATACTAGGCATTGTCTAGATTTAATTTAGCCAGCTAAGGTTTCTAGATTCCACTTGAAATGATTTTGTTATTATTTAGACCAGTTCCATTACTTTTCAGAGTTATATATATGTGTGTGTATACACATATATATTTAAATGGCTCCTTTAGTTTTTTTTTTTTTTTTTTTTTTTTTTTTTTCTTTT
>PVJN01003195.1:0-104864 GCA_004026805.1 Lasiurus borealis | reverse complement strand
GCAGTAAAGCCTCAAACAGACTGAAATTATAGCAGGAAGATTAAAGTTAGGTGGGGTAGATGGGAGATCAATCAAGGGACTTGTATGCATGCATATAAGCATAACCAATGAACACAGACACTGGGGGGGTTGGGGTATGCCTGGGAGGGAGGGGGGGCATGGGGAAACATGTATAAAAAATTAATAAAAAAAAAGTAAATGTTAATAACGTTATATAGGGCTTAATATCCTCTTAAACAATGGTTAAAACATGCATTTGGATTTTTTTCTTCAAGAAAAACAGTGATATAAAATCAAATCAAAGTTTATACCCTGTATTTAATGACAATATTGGAGGATATGCACACATATACATTTAAATCTTGGTCTAACAATATTGAAAAAGGTATTTATGATTTATATTAGTACTGCCTGCATTATTAGAGTTAGTTCAAGATGGGAACAATGAACCATAATGTTGTTTTTTTCAAGTGACTTTAAAAAGACTGTGTGTAATTAATTGGCCAACTAGGGAAATCTGCTGTAGAAATAAATGCAGTTCAAATAGTATTTCATAGTAGATGGTATTTTTTCAGAAACCTTTCTTTCTGAAGACAATTAAAACATGTATGAGAAACTACCAATTGCTTAGTACAGAGAGAGTTCCTTACAGAAAAAGCTTGGGTAATTATCATACAATAATAAAAACACCAGATATGTTACATAGGGCATGAGATCATATACTCTTGGTGACTTTAGTCACCAGATTTTATATATAATTAGGTCAATCAATGTGCTTCAACATCAGTTTAAATAGTTGACTCTATTGAAAAATTAAAAATTATTGGCATGAATTGTGCACAGAACTAATTGCTTGTCTTACAGTGTCATTGGGTCTTTTACTCACAAGTATCCTTTTCATTACTATGTAACATTCTTGATACTCATCTTAAAGTGCAATAGCAGATGAGATTAGTCAGCACATGTCTCTAAGTCTAAAGAATATAACAATCTCAATTTATTGCAGAAAGAAATGCCTGGAATATATGATGCAAATGCCATAAAAATGTTTTCTCTTAATTTGAACTGAAATCTGCAGGTGAACTTGACTCAGTCTTCCTTACTCCTAACCAGGTCATGTCATAAGATGTGAAAATTTACATAAAGTGCTATATATTTTCCCTCTTATCTATCAATTCATTCAAAAGAATTATATTTAGATAATTGAGATTTGACTGTTTCATTAGATACTAATAATCAACTCTAAAATCTGTGCTAAGGTATCAATTCACCTTGCTTTTTCTTCATACAATTGCTGACTTAACATGGAACATTCCTAGTAATATTTGACTTGTTAGAGTCTTATTTTTAGGCCCTTTGTTGTCAATCATCTACCACAAAATAACACAGGAATTAAGGAAAAACTTGAGGTGGCATTGGGAGATTATTCAGCCTTTATTTTCCTTAAAGTTGAGTGACTAGTGAGCATATGCATGGTTAGGGCTTTGGTAGTCATAGTTACTTTGGTAAAAATTTATAGCTCAGAATGAATATATTTTATTAAAGTCCAATATGGTTTGCATTGTATTCTAAAGATTATGATCATGGCTACTGGCCTCCATGTGGGTGTGAAGTAGCACCCACTCACTATCCTTGGATGGTGGTGATGTTGGTTTAATCAATGTAGGTGTTTATAAATCTTTCTTCAGACAAAATGAGAGAACAATAAAACTCACAGTGGAAAACCAAAAAAAAAAAAAAATGAACTTACATTAAATATAAAAAACATTGTTCCTGTCTGTTGCTTAAACAAGCATGGAGGGAGGTGAGTCAAGTATTTTGGCACTGGAGATAAAATTTCCCTTAGATTTAGAATGGAACAATTGACAAGATGGTAAGAATTATTAAGAACATTGCTACCAAATGGGTTAATATGTAAAATAAATTTTCTCTTTGTCTTTTACTAAAGCTGTCCTAGTTGATCCTCTGTTGACATTGAAACACATTCAAGCCAGCCTTATTTTCAACACATAGTTTTTTGAACTTCTAATTCATATTTGAAAAGAATCCATAAGCCAGATTTACTTAAGCACTCTAAAAACATTATGACTTGAAGTTGAACAAATTTTGTAAAGGGTGATCCTATGTAATAAAGAGGGAATATGCTAATTGAGCATCACACCCTAGCAAAGATGGTGGCAGCTACAACTAATAAAGAGGGACCATGCTAATTAACTGCTATGCCCTCAAATATGACAGCACCTACAGGCACAAGATGGCGGCATTCAGTTAACTCAGCCCCACTGGGGCAACAGGCACATGGCACAGCCGGGCCCACCCCCAGGCAGGTCTGGCCACTCCATATGCCTGCCTCCAGAGTCTTCAGTCCCTTCAGCCTCCAAGCCGCCCAGGACTGGCTTGAGGTGCAGGCAAGCCTTGATGGCGGCTGCTCAGCCTCCCAGGGCTGGCCTGAGGGACAACCAAAAGACTGAACAAGCAGTCTGTGTGGGATGACCAGGCTGGCAGGGGGCTTAGTGAGGGATGACAAAATGATTGAACAGCAGGCAGTGTGGGGTGACAAGGCCAGTGGGGTGCTGTGAAGAGTGACCAGGCTGGCAGAAGGGGGCAGTTAGGAGTGATTAGGCTAGCAGGGGGGCTGTGAGGGGTGACTAGGCTAGTAGGGGTGGCAGTTGGGGTTGACCAGGCTGGCAGGGTTCAGTTATGGGTGACCACGACAGTTGTGGGGGAGGATTTAAGAGTGATCAGGCTGACATGGAGGGGGCATTTGGTGGCGACCTGGCTGGCAGAGGGGGGCAGTTAGGGGCAATCAGGCCAGTGGGGGGGGCGTTAGGGGCAACCAAGCAGGCAAGCAGGTGAACAATTAGGAGCCAGCGGTCCAGGATTGTGAGAGGGATGTCTGACTGCTGGTCTAGATTGGAGAGGGTACAGGCTGGGCTGAGGGGACCCCCATGCATGAATTTCATGCACCGAACCTCTAGTATTCATATAAATAGATAAGCTATATTTATCTAAAAATTAAGAATTTTAAATTCTTCTTAGTAGGGTTTTGACAAGTTTCTTCATGAAAGTACAAAGTTGATACCAGTAATATGTTCCAACTAGTGAGAAAGATTGTCCTTTAGAAGAATTATTGACCACATGAAAGCCTAGTTAATATAACAACTGGTAATTACTGATTGGCTTTACAGTGAGAAATTTGTGTAAAGCACTTTGGTGTCCAAAATAATAGCAAAAACCTAATTTAAAAATATTTTAAAATAAATCTTTATTGTTTATATTATTATAGATGTTCCTCTTTCTTTCCCCCAATAGCTACCCTAAACCTGGTTCCCACCCCACCCCATGCCCTTACATCCAGCCACTGTCTTCCTCCATAAGTGTAAGATTTTTGTCCGATCTCTTCCCACACCCCTCACACCTCTTTTCCCCTAAGAATTGTCAGTCCACTCCCTTTCTGTTCCCCTGATTCTATTATATTCACCAGTTTTTTCTGTTCACCTGATTTTTTATTCATTGGATTTTTAGATTCACTTGTTGATAGATATTTGTTGTTACTTTGTTGTTCATAATTTTTATCTTTACCTTTTTCTTCTTCTTCCTCCTTTTAAAGAGTATCTTGCAGCATTTCATATAACACTGGTTTGGTATTGATGAACTCCTTTAGATTTTCCTTATCTGTGAAGCTCTTTATCTGCCCTTCAATTCTGAATGATAGCTTTGCTGGGTAAAGTAATCTTGTTTGTATATTCTTGCTATTCATCACTTTGAATATTTCCTGCCACTTTTGTGTGACCAGCATCGTTTCTGTTGAGAAATCAGCTGATAATTGTATGGGTGCTCCCTTGTAGGTAACTAACTGTTTTTCTCTTTCTGCTTTAAAGATTTTCTTTTTGTTTTTTGCCCTTGGCATTTTAATTGTGATGTGTCTTGGTGTGGTCCTGTTTGGATTCCTTTTGTTTGGGGTTCTCTGCACTTCCTGGACTTGTAGGTCTATTTCTTTCACCAGGCAGGGGACGTTTGGGGTCATTATTTCTTCAAATAGGTTTTCAGTATCTTGCTCTCTCTTCTTCTGGCACCCCTATAATTCAGATGTTGGTATGTTCGAAGTTGTTCCAGAGGCTCCTTTAACTATCTTCATATTTTCGGGTTATTTTTACTTTTTGATTTTCTGGTTGGGTGTTTTTTTTTTTTTTTTCTTCATCATATTTCAAATCTTTGACTTGATTCTTGTGATCCTCTAGACTGTTGGATCTCTGTATATTATTTTTTTATTGCAGTCAATGTATGCTTAATTTGTAGTTGGTCCTTTTTCATGTCCTCAAGGGTCTCACTACATTTACTGGCCTTTTCAAGAAAATCCTTGAAAAATCTTATAACTGGGGTTTTGATCTCTATATCCAGTTGTTTGCTTTCCTCTATTTCTTTCATTTGTGAACTGTTTCTTTGTCTCCACATTTTGACTGCTTCCCTGAGTTGATAGAGTGGTTTTGTGTGCTAGGTGTCCTACATGGCCCAGTGGCTAAGCCTGCCTAATCACCTGAGTTGGAGACTCTTGGTGCACCCCTTTGTGTGCATGTGCATGGTGTTGTTGTTGTTAAGCTTTGATTGCTGTTGGTATCACTGGGAGGAGTTGACTTCCAGGCCAATTGGCTGTGAGGACCAGCTATATCTACAATTGGAGAACTGCTGTGCTGGAGACACCTTTATGGGGCAGGACTTGCTTCATTGGGGCTTTGGTGCTCACTGAGTCTGTTCCTTGAGTGTATCACTTATGTATGTGAAGAGTTGTGATCTTGAATGTTCTCACACTGACCATTGGGTACACTGCCTCTTGTACCTCCAAGGAGCTGCAAAGTCAGTCAATGCCTGAGGCAACCCAGCAGAAGCTACAGAGACATCTGCACATTCCTCCCCTTTGTTTGGTATTTAGAAGTGCCCAGATGAGGTCCAGCTGTGAAGCAAGGCAGGCTACTGCTTCCAAGGGCCTTGGACCTTCTTTTGAAAGCTTTTGAGCTCTCTGACCCAGCTGTAGTTTGTTAGGTTTGGCTGAAAAAGGCCAGTCCATGCATATGCAAAAGCTAATGTACACAGGTTGAATGGGGTTATAAATTGGGTGGGGCGGGGTCTCAGGGAATCACCAGGGTGGAGCAAACAGCAATGGCTGTCAGTCAGCCATCTACATGTCTCCCAGTATCCATGTCTTCGTGTCTCCACATCTCACACCCCCACACTGGAACAATGATAATTACAAGCACCTTTAAGGGAAATCCACCCTCGGATTTTGGCCCAGTGCCAGACAGTCCAATCTCCCCCTATGTGTCTGGGTCCCCAGAATTGGAGTTCAGAGCTTGTATCTCCCTCCAGATTGAAGGAAAAAAAAACAGCACACCCGGGTGCCAGTCCATTTTGCACTCGCCTCAGTACCTCCGCATCTCTGCACCTCCTACCAGTCTCAATGTGCTTTTTTCTTTCCTCTTAGTTGTAAAACTTCTACTCAGCCAGTTTTCCTGTGGTTCTGGATGATAACTGTTATATCTTTTAGTTGCAATTTTGATGTGGTTGTGAAAGGCAGCAAGTATAGGTATTTACCTATGTCGCCATCTTGGTTCTCCCCAAATTTAAAAAATAATTTTGAGAGTCATTACTTAATAATTATTAGATATGAATAAACTATTATATAATGGAACTAAAATATGAATAGTAAAGTTAGGAAAATGGGGAAAGGTAAGACAGATCAAAAAAAGCTATCAGTTAAAAACAACAATAACAATTATTCCCTTAAATGTGCCCCAAGACAACTATCTTTCAGTATCTTGATTGAATATCATGTTTTATAACTTTTCATTCATATTTTCAATCTCATGAGAAACTCATATTCTGTGTGTGTGTGTGTGTGTGTGTGTGTGTGTGTGTGTGACAACTGCTGCATTTGCATCAGCACTGTTAACTTCATATTGGTTTCCATCTGCACAACTTAGTGTCCTCCAGATTGGGTGTTGAATGTTATGTCTATGGTAGTCTGACAGATTCCAAGTGACAGATGAAATCATTGAGTTGAATTGTTAACTGCAAAATGGACACAATTAGATTGGTTGTGAAATTCTGGAGATGAAACTGCTAGATAGAGCTGAAGTTCCTGGCAGTGCCAAAGCAGTTAGTTTTTGAGAACTAACTTATATATGGAACAATTTCTTATAAAGAGCATTTGTAGCTAAAATTCTGAAAGCTCAAGTATACTTTACCTGAATCTTAAGGAAGGTAAAAAAAAGGATGGAGGAAATTAATCTTTGTCATTTTTAGACATGTTTTTACTTTCCGTAAACCCACTAACCTTGAGGGGATTATATATTGCCTTTAACTGATTGAAGAAGATGATTCAGAAAGAATTTGGATGATATTAGTAACACTCTAATTTTGGAATCTAACATACTCAACTGTAAACACACAGCCATTTGCAATATTTGAATTGGATATCACATATATGTTAAGGGAAAACAACAACACTTTAAAATATCTACTAAAAAAACAAGAAGGGAGATTAGAAATAATTTCTGAAAGTGAAAAACAATGTCATAAAAATGTTTAAATGACTATAGCAAACAAAGAGTTTCATTTCAGTTCACCCTATTATTGACATGGAAATTATACACAATTACTTGATAGTAAAGTTACTTTTCCCATTTTCATTCTTGATTTATAACTCTAATTTTACATGCAGTTGTTAACAATCTTACAAAGTCAGTGCAAATCTACAGAGATAATGAAAAATAAATGATGCTATAAAATCTAGTCAAAATTAGCACTAGACTATTAAGATGTCAAATTACAATGGGTTAGTTTCATCAGGTATACCATTTTGTAGTGCAGTGTTGGGCAACAACAGGGGAAATAAATTATTCAGAAACTCTGCTCCTTTTAGGATTCTACTGAACAACTTGTGCAAGCAGCTTCTGTCTACAGCTCTGCCAGAGCATGGAAAATAATTCAGGCTTTATTCTTGTAGACTCTGAGTGGATTTCTGTGATGATTTTAATATCTCTCTTTTAAAATTTCTGCATATTTTAATGACATAGTGAATCATCAGTGTTGTTGAAAGGTTTCATTACTCATTGTATAAAGTTGAAATGCTCCATTACTCTTTATATCAGGTTCAAATGAGATATAACTTCTTTGTAGCATAATGCTTATTTATTATAATGTATTTATCTTGTCTGATGCTTTAATATGTGTTTTTCATAAGAGATGTGCTTTTGATAACAATTTTCCATAAAATTAGAAGAGCTATCTGAAACCTTTTAGATAATTTAGCAGAATATTAATTTTATAAAATTGCTATGCTAATAGCACTCTTTTATGTAAATATGGTAAAGCTTCATTATAGTATTCCTGAAATGATCTGTAACCTACTACCTCTAGTTATTAAAAAATACATTCCTTAACATCAAAGTTACCTTGACAATTGTAACACTAGACATCTCAAGACTGTCTTTATTTGCTGGAAAGTAATTTCAAAAACTTTCTATTAAATCAGTTCTAAAAGAAGGGACATGTTCTATAATATAGCAATACAATCTATTGGTTGTCTGTCTGGCTTATCCTAGCATGAAACTTAGGTACAAATATCAGTACAGTTTATCAGCAGGAATTTATCTCCACTGTGAAAAAAAAAGTTTAATTTGGTATCATGTTTCTTCAAAGACCTGGGTGTAAATGAATTTGTAAAAGTAAAAAATGGTCCAGTTATTATTGTGCTGAGGTGAGCCTGGAAATATAAATTGATAAGATGTCAAATTTTGTATCAGTCAAATAACAGTAAGAAGGGTATACTTTTCAAATGTATAAAGCATCCTATCAAATAAAAGAGTAAGATGCAAATTGAACACACCTCTGCTACACCCAAGCCACACTCACCAGCTACTCCCACCAGCCAATCAGAGCATGTATGCAAATTAACCCAACCAAGATGGCTGTGGCCACAGAGAGCAAAGAGGGAGGCTTGGGTTGCCCCTGGCGATGGAGGAAGCCAACCTTCCTGCATATCCTGACTGTTCAGGCCTCCCCTTAAGGCAACAAAGTTTCAAAGGCTGTGCAAGCAGAAGGCTTGGCTCTCCTCCAGGCTACAAAGTTTCAATTGTAGAAGATAAGTAAATCCCAGATACCAGAACCTCTGCTTGGGTTGCTGGGGGGCATGGCAGGCCTGCAAACCACCACAGGCCCCTTGCCCAGGCCACCCCACGCCCCAGGGGAACACCCACCTTGATTCAGGATACCTTTCAGGGCAAACCAGCTGGCCCACACCCGTGCATCAGGCCTTTATCCTATCTAATAAAAATTAATATGTAGATTGTCCATCACTCCAACACATAAGATGACTTTCCCATGTGGTCAAAGATCCTGTCCCCATGTGGACAAAGATGGTCACCAAAAGATGGCTAGCAGGGTAAGGCAGTTGGGAGGGAACGGGCCTGCAAGGGAGGAAAGTTGGGGGTGATCAAGCCTACAGGAGAGGGCAGTTAAGGGTAATCAGGCTGGCAGGGGAGCAATTAGGAATCTATCAGGTTGTCAGGGCAGTGGTTAGAGGGTGATCAGGCTGATAGGCAGAAGGGGTTTGGAGCAATCAGGAAGGCAGGAAGGTGAGCAGTTGGGAGTAGGCAGTACTGGATTGTTAGAGGGATGTCCGACTGCCCATTTAGGCCTGATCCAGGTAGGATCGGGTCTAAACGGACAGTCAGACATCCCTCAAGGGGTCCCAGATTGGAGAGGGAGCAGGCTAGGCTAAAAGACATCCCCCAGTGCACAAACTTTGTGCACCGGGCCTCTAATTTATATATATAAAAGCCCAAGTGACCAGCCAACAGACCGACTTTTTGACCATCTAACCAGTAACTATGATTCATGCTGAACACCAGGGGGTAGATGCTCATTGCAGAAGCTGAAACCACAAGCATGGAAACATGGAACAAACTGATGGCTCTCAGAGGGGAGGGGGTATAGGGGATGGTGGGAAGATATTAACCAAATATATTAAATGCATACTAGAAGCCCAGTCTACAGATTCATGCCCCGGTGGGGTCCCTTGGCCTGGCCTGCATCTTCTTACAATCCAGGACCCCTCAGGGGATGTTGGAGAGCTTGTTTTGGCCCAATACCCACAGGCAAGTTGCCAGTTGTCTTAATCAAGCATCTAGAAGGGTTCAGGAATCTGCAGAAGTGCTGTGTGTAAATTAAATAAGAGTCCAGAGACGAAACATAAGTTTGGAAGGCGTTTTTGGAGCCAGAGGAGCTTAGCTAAGGAAACCAAGTTCTCCCTTGTCTCAGGACCCCTTCCTTTTTATTAACGCAAATTGTCCTAGGGCAAGGTAAATATACACTTCAAAGGCCAGGGTTTAGTCTACAGAATCCATTGTCAATTGGAAAATTGCTTACTGCTGTTCAGGTGTTTGGCCAGGAGGAGGCAATAATATGTATATTTAAATGCCCTTAGCTATCTGAAAACAAGCAATCATCTATGCATCTCTTTCAAGTTTGGGGAAACTCCCTTAGCCATCTCCACATGATTCAGCTCTGCTGACATGCCAGAGTTGGCTTTTAGCATCCAGGCCAAGGGATCCTCACCAGTGCATGAATCCATGCACCAGGCCTCTAGTATGAAAAGAAAATGAGAAAACTGCCTGTTTCTTATTTAAAGAACCTGGTGGGTAGATTGATAACTCAAATAGAAATAGAAAAGGGAATATTTTAGGATACCTTTGAAAGGTTGGTGACATACACTCTTGATTACTTATGTCACTGGCAGATATTAATTTAGCTAGTAATATTTTTTAATGCTTAGTTGGGGAAAAAGTGGAAAGGCTAGAGAAAAATGTGAAGATTGAAGGGAAGGAAACAAATAGTTAATGAACAACAAAAAGATATAAGCTAAGGATTATTATGTCCATTTTGCAGGTGAGGAAATAATGGAGGGAACTTGTGAAGAACTTTAAAAAAAATCACAAGAAAATAAATACATGAATATTGAAAATCATCTCTTTACATATGGCATCAGACATATAATATCTATTGTTTTCTTGTCATTTTAAACAATTGCTTAGCAATACATAGACACAATAATGTTTTCTTTTAGAATACTGCAGAATGATGTATTACAAATACACTGATACTTTGTCAAAATGAAAATGAGAAAAAATGTGACCTTAAAAGGCATGAAGATAGTGTTTAGATATAAAGAATAAATTATTTACTTTAAAATGTATTAAGCAGGATACAAAAGTGGGTCATAAATGGCAAAGTCCTCCTTTTATAAAAAACTCTGTTTACCAAAACTTGCTTGCTACTTTTGACTCAGGTCACCAGACATCTTTGTTACCTTGTATCTCTTAAAAAATAAACAAAACAAATCAAAAAGTTAGATAAATCACAGACATTTCTGAGGATTTATAGAAATATTAACCTAAGGACCATTTCATTTCACAAGGATTCTTAATTTACTCAAAAACAGAGTAAAAATTATATTTTGGAAATAAAAGAAAGTATGTTGCAAAGATATAGAGACTATTCCTATCCTGAATATATTCTTGGTTTAACCAGTCTTATCCACATGTATAAATTCAAATAACTATTGAAAGGATCCACATACCCAAAATGAAAACATAAGCATGATTTGTAATTGTGTTCCTTATTTGGAGGGCGTACCATCACTCTTCCACTCTATATTTTCAAGCAAAAATACTATTACCAAACTTTAGTTAAAAACACTGGTGAGCAGAGAGGTCAAGGTATTTGTATAAAGGAATACAGATACTGATAGAGCTGGGATCCTAACTCAGGTTTTCTGATCTCTAAAGTACAGTTGCTATGCAAACTCAAAAAAAATCCATTTTATTTTTGACAGGAAAGGAAAGAAGGAAGGTACAACATAAAATAAAGAGGGAACAAAGGAAGAAGAAATAAATGAAGAAAAGAAAGAAGTAAAAGAGGAGAGGTAGGTTAGCGGCTCTCACGTGGGAATATTGTGGAAGTAATAGTATTTAGGTAGGTCTACATACAGAGCTGTAGTTACTGATATATCTGGAATAGGTAAACCAATATAAGAAGTAAGATACAGTTCAAGTGACTAAAGGAGGTGTGAGAAGGCTTTAGTGCCTGGTCAAGACTTCCACCAGCACCCACCAATCCACCACAAACATGCATAGTCTTAGTAAAATAGTATACATGATACGCAGATCTGTCTCATACCCTTCAGTTCCTTCTCCATCTCCAAATTCTGACAAGATTGCTACCTAAATTTTTCTTATATAAAAATTATAGGTCTGTGATGCCTGAGACAGTCTTTTTTTCTCAAAGATGTTATATAGCTCAGTAGGAGAACATAAGAGAAATATACAAATGACACATAGTGCAAACTACAGAAAAATGCCCCATAACATAGCTAAGGCTTGAATGCAGTTGAAGTTCAAAGGTAAATAGGTAGGAAGGGATTAGGAAATACCCAACTTAGAGATAGCTACTTGATTCAATGTTTCTCTGGTAAATGGTCTAGGATTAATTATGCCCCAAACTAAAGTCACAAAAGAAAACTATTTTGTTATGTTTTCCATAGCCACACTAGTTCAAAAAAGAGATTGGCAAAAATCCTGCCAGTTCTTGGTTGTATTTGATGTAGCTCCATCTGGTTGGTCATATCTTTTGTGTCTGAATGATTATTCAGATAGAGTATTTTTCTTTTATTTTTTTCAGATACAGTATTTTTCTATGTGGCACTCAAAGATTATTTCTCCTGAGCTTCAGTATGGCCAACATCAATTTTATAGTGTTGATCCACTTTTTCTCCATGCTGCCTTTAAAAGTATCCTTTTAGAATTACAATTTTAGTACTTAAAAATGGCATAAATAGGCAGGAACAAAATATGTCAGAGAAGATGTCAATTTAAACTGGACCTTGGAGGATGACTATTATTTTTATATGGGAACAGTGAGAGAAAGATAGGCCAAGAAAAAGCACAGTATGTTCAAAGGCAAGTGGTGGGGTAACATAGGTCATTTTCAAAAAATCAGCAGTCTAATTTCATTGGAGCATAGGTTGAATGCAAAGGAATCATAGCAGATGAAGTTTGGTACCATATAGACAACTTTAAATGCCAGAATCAGTGACTAATACTTTGTTAACTGGCAATAGGAAGGTGTTGAAAGTTTTTGAGCATGGTAACATTTTGATTAGAATTGCCTCAAGGAATAACTCTCTGACAGTGTGTGTGTACCATGCAATGGAGTAAAGAGGGATGAGTATGATGAGAGTAGCCCAGGATTAAAAGTAATGAGAGCATTGATCAGAGAGTTGGTAATGGAAGTAGATAGGAGGGAGCAGATGCAAGAAATATTGAGAAAGTGGAATCAAGAGCACTTGGGAATTGATTGTGAGTGAAGGACCATGGAGAGAAAGGAGTCTAGGGTGCCTAAAGTCCTCCAGCTTCAGTGACTGGGAGAGAGGTTGTATTATTAGTAGAAAAATAAAAGTTGGGGACTATACCCTAAGAAGGATATATGTTAAATATCCAACTGGGGTATCCAGTAGGAGATGTGAATACCACATTAGGAAACATGGATCTAGAGTTCAGACTATAGTTCAGGGTCATATATTTAAGAGTTGACTGAAAAAGGGTGATAGCAGAAGTCCATGGATTGGATAAAATACATGATAATGTTATATACAGTTACTCTCAGGGGAATACCTTCTGAGAAATGTGTCATTGGGTGATTTCATCCTTCTGTGAGCATTATAGAGTGCACTACACACCTAGGCCATATGGTTTAGCATATTGTTCCCAAGTTACAAGCCTATGCAGCATTTTATTGCACAAAACAACATAAGATTAAATCAAGCACAAGAGAAAATGATGTAATGAAGAGACTCGGCATATACAATATGTGTGATCTCATTGCTGGCATAACAAAATATACTGTCTATACTTGTGTGAATGGAAGTGAGAGTAGGGAAGATGAACTGAGGCAGTTGTAAGAAAAAAAATAGAAACTGAAGCAGAAATTCTAGTTGTTACTAGATAGAGCAACAATGGTGTAGGGCTCTGTTAAAATGTCCACAGAAGTCAAAATACAGATTTCTCTAAGAGAAGAAAAAGACACTATTAAAGGTATAAACACAACACACAAACTGAGGCTTAGCAACCTAGAATGTCTTTGAAGGTATATAGATACTTTTGTTGCAAACAGGTAATTTCTGTTGTGTATTATATATTAGGCTCTAGATCAGCGGTTTTCAACCTGTGCGTCGAACGACCCTTTCACAGGGTTCACCTAAGACCATCAGAAAACCTATTTCCCATGGTCTTAGGAACCAACAGACAGCTCATCGGTGTAGCAAAGTGTAGCAATATAGTTTACTGTTGTTATATGAAGACTGTTACCCATGCTACACCATGATTCAAGATGACATTTCATTTATTTGTAATTAGAAATAAATATTTCACAATATATAATTACATATTGTTTTTGTGATTAATTACTATGCTTTAATTATGTTCAACTTGTAACAATGAAAATACATCCTGCATTATCAGATACTTGCATTACAATTCATAACAGCAGCAAAATTACAGTTATGAAGTAACAACCGAAATAATTTTATGGTTGGGGGGTCACCACCACATGAGGAGTTGTCTTAAAGGGTCACGGCATTAGGAAGGTTGAGAACCGCTGCTCTAGATTCATGTAAAGAGCTTCAACAGGTTAGCCTTACACTGAACTTGAATAATCAATCGATCAAAGTTTTTACATATGTTCCTTTACTTTAATTCAAAGCATTATTAAGTTAAATATGGGATGTATTTTTACTATCCTTCTGTCTATGCCTTCTGGGGATTTAAAATAACATTTTCTAGTCCAGTCAAAGCTGCATTTAAATTGTATATTAAGGGTCTGACAAATTCATAAAAAACAAGGACATTCAGAGTTAATGCTGAAATCATTGACCTTAACTTACCTCATTAAAGCCTTTGAAAAAAGTTTTTTTTCTCTTTTGTGTGGTGGTTTTCATATTTTTAGATGATATGCAAATGTGAAAAATTTAAGTGTGAACCTAACTACCAAATGAAGGTGGCCAAAAATAAAGAGCTAATGGAAGAGAATGAATGAACTATGATTTAAAAATAGGAAAATTACTGTACTCCCTAAACATATTGTCCTGTTTTTTCTTTGCATCTTTAAATTCATAGCAATATTGTTTTTCTTCCTGAGGAAAATAATTTTGCACTTAGCTCCTGGTCCTCTTATCTGTGAATGGAGAGACAAGACAACATTGTAAACTAGACCATAATTGTTCCCATTATCTTTTTTCCCCTGATTGGTGCCTTTTACCATAATCCCATCTCTCCATGTCCTTCTCCTGAGACTGGATTTATATCTCAGAGTTCACTTTCTAAACAATTTCCTCAAAATTTGGCTGTCTTGTTTTCTCTTGTTTTCTTGCCTTTTCTCCTTTACAAATGTTTTTCTCTTCCCAGGTAAAAACTAGCTAGTCAGATGAACTTATAGGAACTATTGTATTATTGATTTTTGCTGTGTTCGTAAAAGTGGCTAGAACTTTCTCTAGCCTGTTATTCTTCACAAGTAACATGTCCAGAGGAACTTTGGACAATTCACTCTCACTGTTTGGACTTTAGTTCCTCCATTTGGGAAATGAGACAGTTGGTGAATTATTAGGTTAACATTACTGTGGTTTCTACATCTTTCCTTTTTAATATATTTTACTGATTTTTTACAGAGAGGAAGGGAGAGGGATAGTTAGAAACATCAATGAGAGAAAGACATCGACCAGCCGCCTCCTGCATGCCCCCTACTGGGGATGTGCCCTCAACCAAGATACATGCCCTTGACCTGAATCGAACCTGGGACCCTTCAGTCCGCAGGCCGACGCTCTATCCACTGAGCCAACCGGTTTTGGCTAAATCTTTCCTTTTAAAAAGCTGACTTTAAAATGTCAATTTCAGAATGGGCAGGAAAACAGGATGAAGAAGATTTTTTCCACCTTTGATATCATAGTCTAGATAGCTGCAGATTCTGCTCACCCTCTCCATTATCTTTTCCTGATCATGCCCAATTGTGGAGCATGAGCAAGTTGTACATTTATGACTGGTCAGCAAATTGAAGAATCATGCAATCTACAGGTTTCTAATAAAGGCCAAAATGAGAACTAAAGAGTGTGAAAGTATTTTATTTAGCATTTCAACATGCATCATTTTCCTGTCACAACAGTTTTTTTTCCAATTCCTTTAGGATGAATTTTTTCCAGAATAGTGCTATTATTCCTGCTACAGATTAACCTTTTGGAAAGTATATTCACTTAGCAAATATTTTTGTTTCTGCTCCTGATAGTTTTACAGTGATTGGCTTTGCATAGCTTCTCTAAATTGTTGCTTAAAGTCATAGTCTACAGAGGTCCTCTACTAGTTCCTTCTATGGTAAATAAAGGTCCTTATCAGGTTACAGGTTTTTTTTTTTAACATCTTTTTATCAGTCATTTAGTCATTAAGATCAGAAGGTAAATAGAGTTGCCTTGTTATTTATAAAAGGATAAGTAACAAAGTAATACCCTTATTTTGATTACAGATTTGATTTTTTACTCTAAGTTTTACCTTTAAATGCATTCTCAAGTGATTCTTTCTGATTTTTACCTAAAGAAATAACCATATTTTTCCTGTTCCCATAGTCGCAGTCACTGGAAGTTTGCAAACATGAAAACCAGTACTCAAACTTCCTATAATGGTCATAAACTTCTTAAATATGTTGATATAACTGCAAGAAGACTCCGTTTTCTAGCTTGCAAAATTTTAGTACCTTTCATTAGGTTAATTCTTAACCAACAAAATGGAAGTAGCAAATGTGATGTGTTAGTTTAACCCAAAGTTTCATACTTTCACAAATTTTATATGAACATTTCATATGTATGATACCCTGTTTAGTTGTAACTCATTACCATCCCTTTATCAGGATACATGGTTATTATCATGAAAGATAAAGATAAATGGCTTTACATAACAACCGTGACCCATGATTTGCAGCTGTTGATTCTCATAATCTTCATCTGATGAACCTATCTTCCTTTATGGGACCCTTCATGCTCTATAGTAAACATTCCACCCAATGAATATTTCAATGTTCCCCTCTGAATCCATTTGTTCCCTTTGGCTTTTGACGTTGAGGGTATTTAGTAGAACTCTATATGTCCTTTTATACATCTAGATTAGATGAGAAGCCAGATTACCAAAAAATAAAAAAAAATCTACAAATATCCCAATTACAAAATAAAATGTAAAATATTATAAGGTAAAAGAGAATGCAAATTATCACCATATAGTACTGTAATCTTAGTTGAAGAATTGGAGGTACTATAGAACAATTTCTATACAGAAATTTAAAATATTGTGGTGGATATTTACTACAAGATATCTACTCCATTGGTTTATTCCTTTGTTTGGTATCCAGCACAATTTACCCAATTTTCTAATATTAGTCTTGTTCAATATATATTCTCCATATAAAATTATTTTTTCTGTCAATGAATACAAACAGTGTTTGGACCAATAGTTCAAAGGATAAATGGCATGAATGAGCATATTACAAAATAAAAACATGGGGAAAATGGTTGGACCTTACTAATTAACCTGGCAAAGGAAGAAAAATGGTAAATTTCAATGTTTACAAGGGTGTAGAGAAATAGAAAGTTCCATACAGTTAAAGTAGAAGTGTTAATTAGTGCAACTTTTCTCGGAGGCAATTGGGCAAATTACTAGGTACTTTAACGCAGTAATTCCAGATGTAGGAATTTATCCTAAGAAAAGGTAAAAGAAAAAAAAAGAAAAGAAAAGAAAAGAAAAATTGCAATCCAAGATTAATCCATATGGATGGTTGTCACAAGTGTTTTCCATAATAATTTTTTAATTACAACAATTTAGAGGGTCAATAACAGGAATTGATTAAATTAATAATAGCATGTTTGTTCTAGAATAATGTGACCTAAAATAATTTTTGAATTACATTAAAGTAAATGTTTATGATATATTGTTTCTGTTGAGAAATCAGCTGACAATTGTATGGGTGCTCCCTTGTAGGTAACTTACTGTTTTTCTCTTTCTGCTTTCAAGATTCTCTTTTTGTCTTTTGCCCTTGGCATTTTAATTATGATGTGTCTTTGTGTGGTCCTATTTGGATTCCTTTTGTTTTGGGTTCTCTGCTCTTCCTGGACTTGTAGGTCTATTTCTTTCACCAGGCAGGGAAAGTTTTGGGTCATTATTTCTTCAAATAGGTTTTTAGTACCTTGCTCTCTCTTCTTCTGGCACCCCTATAATTCAGATGTTGGTATGTTTGAAGTTGTTCCAGAGGCTCCTTCCACTATCTTCATATTTTCGGATTCTTTTTACTTTTTGAATAGTAAAAATGCAGTTTACAAATATAGATATACCAAAAAGAATTTCAAAAAAAGTTTATATAGCTATAAATTTATCTCTCTATGTAGAAAAGTATATATCTTAAAATATTAATAGTGGTTATTTTTGAGTGCTTTAATAGGTAATTTTAATTTTCTTCTTTATACTTTTCTGAGTTAATATTTACAAATCTTTTCCTTACTAGAAATTTAAATGTAACTTTATAGATTTTGTTCAAATTTTATCTATTTTATCTATTGTGTAGTTGTTTTAACATATTATGAAAATGTATATATTTAAATGTAATATGTAGCATTTAAGAATATTTAGATTTTAAAATATATTTTTTTAATTTTTACAATAATATTAATTTTAGAAAACATTGAAAATATAACTAAATTTAAAGAATAAACATGTTAGTAATTTTACTACCCATGTTAACCATTAAATACATGGCCTCTGTGCCTTTTGTGCATGTGCACAGGTGTGTAATGTTCACAATTTTATATTTCAAAATGATTTCACACCTATCTGAAATTTTTACTTAATTATTTGTGATGAACATTTTTTATATTATTAAATGTTCTTCAACATCATATTTAAAGATCGCTTAGTGCTTCTGTATGGATGCACAGTATTTTTACATAATAAGTACTCTATTAGTGTGTTGCTATTTCTTAATGTTATAAGTAACACTTTAAAGTATTTTTGCAATAATAACTTGGTGCATATATATTATTTTCATAGTATAAATCCACATATTAAGTAAGAATGCAAAGTTGTATAGCTTTTTATGGATATTGACAAATTTTCTTCAAGGAACATTGTATTTACTTAAGTTCCCACAAATTATGGATGGCAAGGCCCAGTATACCAAGAAGGAATATTATTTATTAAAATGCTTTTTTTAAATTTGAATAAAATATTTATTTTTATGTATAATTTCTTTGGGACAACTCTGCCAATTTTTAAAGATATTGATTAGCCATTTAAGTTTCCTTTATGTTGTATTCTGTTTTCCTAACTTTTGTCCATTTTTGTGGAGCCTGTTCATCTTTATTGATGTCCACAGGTCTTTTTGCATTGAGTAAGCTTAGTCTGGGGTTTAGTCTACATGCACTTTTTTGAGTTTGTAATTTGTTTTTCAGTTTTATAGATGCTATTACACTTAATTATTGCCATTTCATAAATTTGAGTTTCCTCATTTATATATCTCTAATTGTTTTTCAATTAGTCATAGATAGGCAGCACAGAAAATTATTGTTTCACCAAAAATATTGGATGCTTATCTGTAATTTTTTCTGTCTTCTATGCATACACTTTATTATAGTGTTATTTTTAAGGCACTATCTCCAAATACTTGAAATATCCAAAGCCTATCTATAACAGCATAGGTTTCCCTTAGAAGGCATCTATAATTCTGTTAAGCAATTCCATATAAGCAAGGGATCAGACAGATGCATAGAGTGCAGATAAGAAAACTAGAGAGCTGATAAGTAGACTTCTATTGCCCTTCGCTGTGAATTCCTTAAACCTTATATCAAATTCATGGCTGGAGCTGAGCCACATACTGTGTCCCTTGTAAGGCATTCTTTTCCAAAAAGGATACCTAATAACTTTATGAAAGTGTGTGCAGAAGAATAATTGCAGGCCTTTGGGGACTTCTCCACCAAGACTTTCAGTATTGAATGTCTCATTCTCAGATTATAAATCTGCCCCTGAACTTGCATCTTGGAGGGCTCAACTGAATTGAGAAGCAATGAGAAGGATTAGTGGATTGCTTTCGTTTCTCTGTGCAGTAATGAGATATAAGCAGTATCCACAGGGTCCTGAAGGCTAACTAGCTTAAAACATTTCAAAACTTGCAACTTTAGGATTTACATAGGCATATCCATTCATTGATCCTATGCACAAACATTACTTATGTACTTATCATACAGCTCCTGCTGTCAGATAGCTTTAAAATTGACAAACTATGTTTAAACAAAGTATAAAATTAATAATTCTTCAGTTAGATAGAATCACCTAATTCAACTATTATAGGAAGAAAACAGGCTCAGAGATCAGAAGTGACTTGCCTGATGTGACCTTATGAGCTAGTGACTCTTCACTAATCACAGTGCCATCAGGCAAAGGTGCCTAGGATGGAGGGTCTCAGTAGGTGTAGAAGGCTTACACTAGACCATTATGGTGTTATTGAACGGTCAGGGAGGTAACTTTTTTCAGTTGTATAATGCATGAAATTCTACCACTATAGGCCTCTAGGATGAGGAGTAGTTCAAGGTGTATCAGCTAAAATATTGTGTGGGACACACAGCAGGGGGGCAGTTGGGGGCAAGAAGGAGCAGGTTAGTGGTGAGGGAAGGTCAGGGAGAGAAGGCCAACAGGAGGATAGTTGGAGGCGAGCAGGTTGGCAGGCAGAGTGGTTAGGGGCAATCAGATAGGCAAGGCAGGCAGGTGAGCGGCTAGGAGCCAGCAGTCCCAGATTGCGAGAGGGATGTCCTACTGCCAGTTTAGGCCTGATCCCTGTAAACCAGCAGTAGGACATCCTTCAAGGGGTCCCATATTGGAAAGGGTGCAGGCCAGGCTGAGGTACACCCCTCCCTGGTGCACAAATTTCGTGCAGGTCACTAGTTATTGTTAGAAAGGCATATGTAAATATGATGCAGATTGTAAGATTCAAAGACCAAGATTTTCACTTTGGGATCACTAAACAGAATTAATGACAAGGAAAAGGGGAAGTTCACTTGTTTTGTGCTCTCATAGCATAATGGATTTCCCCTATTACCTCTTCATACTTTATCCTGCTAATTTGTCTACCATTCTCAATAGACTGGAAAATCTGTGAGGACATAAAACTCTGAATTGTTCTCTGCTTTTCCTTAATGCCTATATGGTGGCCGGCATACAGTATGATTTCAAAATACCTGTTAATGAAAAGAAGAGAAGGGAAAAAGAGAACCTGGAAAGAAGAATGGAAGGAATAAATGAGGGACATACCCAGATAAGGAACAAATTCACCAGACACTGATCTTATTATACTTAATTGCGTTTATGCAATATATCTGCTTAAATTTTTACTCTTCCTGATTAGAAGGTAGACCG
Source organism: Lasiurus borealis (assembly GCA_004026805.1). NCBI lineage: Eukaryota > Metazoa > Chordata > Mammalia > Chiroptera > Vespertilionidae > Lasiurus > Lasiurus borealis. The sequence goes on along the minus strand of PVJN01003195.1, from coordinate 84,321 downwards.
AGATATCTCATACTTTAAACAATAAAATAAAATAAAATATATTTTCTGCTTAAAAAACACACAAAACAAAACAAAAAAAGACAGCATTAAAACATTGTGTATATTATGTTTCGATAAAGAGTACACATGTGTCTTTGAAAAAATTCTAAAATATATGTTATTCAAATATTTAGAGATTCAGCCTGGCTGGTGTGGCTCAGTGGTTAAGTGTCAACCCATGAACTAGGAGGTCACTGGTTTGATTCCAGATCAGGGCAGGTGCATGGGTTACAGCTCAATCCCCAGTAGGAGGTGTGCAGGAGGCAGCCAACTGATGTTTCTCCCTCATTGATGTTTCTAGCTCTCTAACCCTCTTTCTTCCTCTCTCTCTAAATTCAATAAGAGGATATTCAAAAAATATTTAGAGGTTTATAGTGGGCACTATTACTTAAACTAATATCCCTGCAGTAACTTTGAACTTTGTTTCCCATAATAATACTTTAATACTTTTTCTAAGTGTCCTCTCAGTGGATGGGAGGTCATCAGCTCAACCAACTGAACCATACTGTGCCACCAGTTTTCTATAGACATTCTATTCTATATTCAAAATAAGCTTAACATTTAAAAATATGAAACAAGTTTTGCTTTTTTTGTCTGCCAATGGCTAGGAGGAACTTTTTATGACCTTTCACTATTTCCCTCCTGAGCTTCAGAAACCCTAAAACCTAAATGCAAATCTCTTTGTCTCTATTTATAGTTTTATTGAGGAATTTTGTGTGTGTGTGTGTGTGTGTGTGTGTGTGTGTGTGTGTGTGTTTTAATATATATCAGATAATATCACAGCTTCTATTAGAAGCTGTGAAACTGAGAAGCTGTTTATGCATATAAAATATTAGGTCAATACTAAACTATGAAATGAGTAGATAATTGCTGAGAATTAGGAAGTTGGGAAATGTTGGTTTCCTATATCCTCAGTAAAAATAAAACAGTGATTTGATTTCTATGGAACTAAAGTAAATACCAAGAGTAATTCTTTCTCATTCTTTTGTGATATTGAAATTAAAATATGCTTGTTTCCAAAAGCCATTTCAAATAACTTAAGCTAAATTATCATACTAAATTTCAACATTTTACTAACTCTTTAAATTTGATCATTTCACTAGTCATTATTAAAGCTTCTATTTCTTCATGAAATTTAATAATTGTGTTTTTAAAAATCATCAGTTATAGCCCTAGCCAGTATGGTTCAGTTGGTTGAGCTGATGACCTCCCATCCACTGACAGGACATTAATCAGTTCAGTTTCCTGTCAGGGCACATACTGGGTTTCTGGCTCCAGGGGGTGTGTGGGAAGCATCTGATTGATGTTTCCCTCTCTCTCTCTCTAAAATCAATAAAAACATATTTTAAAAAATATTCAGCTGTAAATATGGTTAGCTTCATGAGTGTATTCAAACTTTTAAGCATTTCAAAATTTATTTTATTGAGTATAATATTTTAAGTTATCTTAACCTTTTCTTGGATACAGCAAACTTATGATAAAGTAAATAGAATAAGAGTTTGATCAACCAATCTCCCAAAGCACTTCAATAGCCATCAGAACTCATCTGTACATCCACTCATTTCACTCCCATTTGCTCTAGGATCATCAAAAATTCAAACAATGAAAAGTGTATTCAACTACTTTAAAATTGCATACCTTCTCCCAAAAAATGACTGTGTAAAATCATGGTAACAAAATTCATACTATGACAAAATTACATGTATCTATCCCTTTATTTGATTTAGTGTTCTCACCAATTCTCCAGATACAATAGAATTATGTGGGGTTGCCAATATTTCAAAATACCTAAGAGAAAAAAAAACAACAGGTATCTTATAATCCCATAAAAGACTATGAATTAATAATGCAACTCCAGCCCATCCTGTGTGGCTTTGTGGCTGGGCCTGGAACTATGAACTGGGAAATCAAGGTTCAATTCAGGGTCAGGGCACATGCCGTGTTGCCAGCTTGGTCCCCAGAAGGAGGTGTACAGGAGGCATCTGATCAATGGTTCGCTCTCATCACTGATGTTTCTATCTCTCTCTTCCTCTCCCTGAAATAAATAAAACCATAGAAAATAAATAAAAATTATGTAACTCCATATGATAAAAGATATGGTGATCCTGGTTTGCGTTAACAGAAGCTAAAAATGTTCTTTCTATATTTATGTAAGTCTATCATCTATCTATCATATCTTTCTATCTATCTATCTATCTATCTATCTATCTATCTATCTACCTACCTACCTACCTATCTATCTATCTATCATCAACTATCTAAACTTCTGGTCACTTCCAACAAGTTTATGTTCTATATTATACTAGAAGCCCATTGCAGGAAGATTCCTGCAAGTACAGGGCTTCCTGTGGCCTGAACAAAGCTCACTCAGGCAGGCTTCCTTCCCACTGCCACAACCGGGTGATTTCCTTTCCCTCCCGCTGCCACTGCTGCCCCCACTTTCTGCTTTCTCTCCTTCCTTCTATGCTGTCTTAAATCTTCACTTCGTGTCTGCTTATGCAAATTAACTCCCCCCTTTGTTGGTTTAATTTTCATACTCGCTCTGATTGGCTGGTGGGCATAGTGGAGTGATGGTCAATTTACATGTTTCTCTTTTATTAGTGTAGATTAGTACCCTTGTTTTATTGGTGAGCGAACTAAGACTCACCTTGTAACTTGCTCAAGTCACACAGCTATAAAGTTTACTTTTCACTAGATTGTGATGCTTCTGAATAGTCCACCAGTCCATCCAATGTTCTCCCATATAGGACCTACTCATTCCCTGATATTCTCTACTTTGGTGCATGCTGTTTCTCCTGTTTCAAAAGACATCATGGTCCTTTCCCCTGTTTCCACATTGTACCTATTTTTCAAAGATGAGTCCAAGGCTATTTTAACCTTGGAGAATTTATAATAATTTCCATCCCTTTTTGATGTCCCATAGTGTGGTAAACAGTACTCTAAATATGGATATCCAAGATCCCTGTCCCCTGGTTATTCAAGTAATCATTATCCAGATAAATTTCTGAAAGGATTTTGGAGATATTATTTAAATTCTAAATAATATCTTAAGATATAAAAATTAATTATGTGGGTTTGACCCAGTCAGGTAAGGTCTTTAAAAGCAGAAAATTTTCTACAGCTGGTCACAAAAGACGAAATCAGAAATACAAAATACAGAGGGGTTTGGTGTGTCATTGGTGGCTTGAAGCTAGAAAGGACCAGAAAGAAATAATGTTGACAATCTCTAGCAGCTGAGAACCGTTTCCAGCTGACAGCAGCAAGGAAACAGGGGCCTTCTTCCTATAACCACAAGGAGCTGAATTCAGAAAAAAAACACACATAAGAAAAACAAAAATGAGACTGGAAGTAGATTCTTCCCTGGAGACTTCAGGTAAGAGTCCAAGCCAACTAAAACCTTAATTTTGGCCTTGTCATATCAGGAGCAGAAAAGCCAACTGAACCCACCTGATTTTGAGCCATTCAAGTTGTGGCATTTTGTTATGCAACAATACCATGGGCTGGTCTTTGATTCAAATCAAGACTTGACTATATTACTTTATTTAGATAATGGTATACAACAATGTTTAAATATTAATATTCTTGGATCTTTTCCTACATGATGGTCTTATTTCCCTAATATATTTTTAAGCTTATTTATAATAAAAACACTGTTTTATAGTAACAAATAATAATAATTAAAGCTAGGCACATCATTGACATGCAATTAATAATTGATAAAGCAAACATAATATAAACAGAATGTGCATATCATTGGCCTTGGCTTTCATTCCTGAAATATTATCACAGAAACTGTTAGGATTGTTAGCTATTTCTCATGAAACTATTTTTATTAAAAAAAAACGGGCACTTTAATATGAAAAACCCTGTATCAATTGCTAATATCTCCATAATAAAGAATTCATATATTTTTCTAAAATTTAACATGTGCCAGTTTAATATAAATCTATAATTAAGGTGCACATGGATGCTGTAGATGTTATTGTGTTTGTTGCTGTGGCAACCAACGTACTATGTTCAAAAAGGTTGTTTTCTACCCCTCCTAAGTGAGAAGGAAACATATCTTACTTAAAAACCTATTTAGAAAGGAACAATCTGACATTTTAAAAGCTGGTATTTCACTTCAGATTATCAAAAGTCATTCCTCTATAAACATCAAATCTAAAAGAACCAACTTTTTAATCAATCCATTTATTTATTTTTTAGGGATTGCTTTTTGCTTCTATTTTGTGGGCTCTCGGGCTCTAGCTTTATTCCCTTACCTCATCCTCCACATTCATCCACATTACTCATCAAAAAGTACAACCACAATTTCCATATTGTGGAATTGTTAAACAGTCAAATTTAAGAATTAATTTTCTATGTTTCTTTTTTAAATTTTATTTATTTTTTATTGTGTTACATGTATACATATCTCGCCATTGCCCCCTCCCTCACAGGCATACCCCAACCCCCCAGTGTCTATGTTCATTGGTTATGCTTATATGCATGTATACAAGTCCTTTGATTGATCTCTTATCTACCCCAATTCTCCTTAATCTTCCTGCTATAATTTGACAGTCTGTTTGATGTTTGATGCTTTACTGCCTCTGTATCTATCCTTTTGTTCATCAGTTTACAATGTTCTTTATTATCCATAAATGAGTGAGATGGTATGGTGCTTCTCCTTCATTGACTTGCTTATTTCACTAAGCATAAGGTTCCCCAGTTCCATCCAGGTTGCTGCAAATGGAAAGAGTTCCTTCTTTTTAATGGAATCATAGAATTCCATTGTGTAGATGTACCACTGTTTTCTGATCTACTCATCTGCTGAGAGGCACCTAGGCTGTTTCAAAGTGGTAGCTATTGTAAATTGTGTTGCTATGAACATAAGGGTGCATAAATCCTTTCTAATCGGTGTTTGTAATTTCTTAGGATAAATGTTTAAGAGTGGGATTGCTGGGTTAAATGGGAGATCCATTTTTAATTTTTTGAGGAGACTCCATACTGTTCTTCACAGTGGCTGCACCAGTCTGCATTTCTACCAACAGTGCACAAGGCTTCCTTTTTCTCCGCATTCTCACCAACACTTGTTTGTTGATTTGTTGATGATTGCATTTGGACAGGTGTAAGATGGTATTGATTTGCACCTCTCAAATAATTAGGGTCTTTGAACATGTTTTCATGTGACTCTTGGCCTTCCTTCTGTCATCTTTCGAAAAGGTTCTATTTAGGTCCCTTGCCCATTGGATCGTTTATCTTCCTTTTATTAAGTTGTATAAGTTGGCTGTAGATGTTGGAGATTAAACCTTTATCAGTGATAACATTTGCAAATATGTTCTCCCATACAGTGGTCTTTCTTGTTGTTTTGTTGATAGTTTCTTTTGCTGTGCAAAAGCTTTTTATTTTGATGTAGTCTCATTTGTTCATTTTTTCTTTAGCTTCCATTGCCTTTGGAGCAGTATCAGTGAAGAAGTTCTTTCGGCATATGTCTGAGATTGTGCTGCCTGTGGATTCCTCTAGTATTTTTATGGTTTTCCATCTAATGTTTAAGTCCTATATCCATTTTGAGTTTATTTTTGTATTTGGTGTAAGTTGGGGTCCAGTTTCATTTTTTTTGCATGTATCTGTCCAATTTTGCCAACACCATTTATTAAAGTGGCTATCTTGGCTCCATTGTATATTCATGCCTCCTTTGTCAAATATTAGTTGAGCATAGTGGTTTGGATGGATATCTAGGTTCTCTATTCTATTCCATTGGTCTATATGTATGTTCTTATGCCAGTACCAGGCTGTTTTGAGAAGAGTTGCTTTGTAGTATAGCTTGAAATCTGGTATTGAGATCCCATCTACTTTATTCTTCTTTCTCAGAATTGCTGTGGCTATTCAGTCTTTTTTGTTCCAGATGAACCTTTGAAAAGTTTTTTGTAGGTCATTGAAATATGTCCTTGGTATTTTAATGGGTAGTGCATTGAATCTATAGATTGCTTTGGGTAGTATGGACATTTTAATGATGTTGATTCTCCCATCCATGAGCATGATATACTCTTCCATCTTTTAACATCTTCCTCTATCTCTTTTTACAGTGTCCTGTAGTTTTCTATATATAAGTCTATTACCCCTTTAGTTAGGATTATTCCTAGGTATCTTTAATTTTTTTTTTGGTGCAATGGTAAATGGGATTGCTTTTTTAGTGTCTCTTTCTGTAATTTCACTATTAGTGTATAGAAATGCCACAGATTTCTTGGCATTAATTTTGTATCCTGCTACATTGCCAAAATTATTTATTAAATCAATTAGTTTTGGGATGGAGTCCTTCGGGTTTTTTATGTACAGTATCATGTCATCTGCAAATGAGGACAGCTTTACTTCTTCTTTTCCAATTTGGATGCCTTTTATTTCTTCTTCTTGTCTAATTGTAATGGCTAATACTTCCAATACTATGTCGAACAGGTGAGAATGGGCATCCCTGTCTTGTTTCTGTTCTTAGGGGAAATGGTTTTAGTTTTTGCCCATTTTGTATGATGTTAGCTGTGGGTTTATCATATATGGCCTTTTTGATGTTGAGGTACGATCCCTCTATTCCCACTCTGCTGAGAGTTTTATCAAGAAAGAGAGTTGGATTTTGTCAAATGCTGTTTGGGCGTCAATTGATATGACTATGTGATATTTATCTCTCAATTTGTTTATGTGATGTATCACATTTATTGATTTACAGATATTGTATCATCCCTGCAGTTCTGGGGTGAATCCTACTTGGTCATGGTGTATGATCTTTCTGATGTAGTGCCGGATCCGATTTGATACCATTTTGATATCTATGTTCACAGGAGATATTGGCCCTAAATTCTCTTTCATTGTGTTGTCTTTTTCTGGTTTTGGTATTAGGGTGACGCTGGCTTCATAGAAGGTGTTTGGGAATGTTCCTTCTTCTTGAATATTTTTTGAATAGTATGAAGAGGATAGGTTTTACTTCTTCCTTGAATGTTTAATAAAACTCTCCATTGTAGCCATCTGGTCCTGGGATTTTTATTTGCTGGAAGCTTTTTGATGACTGCTTCAATTTCTTCCATATATATTGGACTATTAAGATATTTAGATTCTTCCTGATTGAGTTTTGAAAGGTTATATTTTTCTAGTAATATGCCCATGTCTTGCAGGTTGTCCAATTTGTTGGAATAGAGTTGTTCATAGTATTTTTTTAATAATCCTTTGTATTTCCACAGGGTCTGTTGTTATTTCTCCTCTTTCATTTCGGATTTTGTTTATTTGGGTCTTCTTTCTTTGCTTCTTGATGAGCCTGGCTAGATGTCCATCAATCTTGTTTATCCTTTCAAAGAAACAGCTCTTGGTTGTGTTGATTTTTTTTTATTGTTTCTTTGGTCTTCATGTTGTTTATTTCTGCTCTGATCTTTGCTATTTCCTTCCTTCTGCTTACACTGGGCTTTTCTTGTTGCTCTCTTTCTAGCTCTTTGAGTTGTAGGTTTAGGTAATTTATTACTATTGTTTCCTGTTTGTTTTTTTGTTTGTTTGTTTGTTTGTTTTGCTGTAGGCTTATAGGGCTATGAACTTCCCTGTCAAGACTGCTTTCACTGTATCCCATAAATTTTATATTGTTGGGTTGTCATTGTCATTTGTTGCCATGATGTTTTTTTATTTCTTCCTTGATATCTTTGGTTACCCAGTCATTTTTTAATAGCATGATGTTTAGTCTCCATATGTTTGATTCCTTTCTATTGTTTTTCGTATAGTTGATTTCCAGTTTTCTGCCACTGTGGTCTGAGAAAATGCTTGATATAATTTCTATCTTCTTAAATTTGAAGACACTTTTCTTATGACCCAATATATGATCTATCTTTTAAAATAACCCATGTGCACTGGAGAACAATGTATATTCTGTGGATTTGGGGTGAAATGTTCTGAAGATTTCAATAAATTCCATCTGGTCTAGTGTGCCATTTAGGATTGATGTTTCTTTGCTGATTTTTTGTTTAGAGGATTTATCCAGTGACAGTGGGGTATTAAAGTCTCCTACTATGATTGTATTGCTGTCAATCTCTCCCTTAATATCCTCCTGGAGTTGTTTTATGTATTTAGGTGCTCCTATATTGGGTGTGTATATGTTTACTAGATTTATTTCTTGTTGGATTGTTCCCTTTAGTATTATTAAGTGGACTTCTTTATCTCTTGTTATGTCCTTCACTTTGAGATCTAATTTGTCAGATATAAGTATTGCAACTTCAGCTTTCTTTTCATTTCCATTTGACTGAAATTCCATCTTCCATCACTTCACCCTCAATCTGTGTGCATCTATCTCTTTTCCTGAGGTGGGTTTCTTGTAGACAGCAGATATATGAATCATGTTTTCTTATCCAATCAGTTACCCTATGTCTTTTGATTGGAGCATTCAATCCGTTTATATTTAAAGTTATTATTGATAGATATTTATCCATCGACATTTTTAGTCTTTAGCCCAGAGTTCCTTCTTTGCTTCCTATTTATTTTTATTACAGCAGAAACTTTAATATTTCTTCCATTGCTGGTTTGGTGGTAATACATTCCCTTAGTCCTTTTTTTGTCAGTGAAGCTTCTGATTTCACCTTCAATTTTGATTGAAAGCCTTACAGGGTACAGTATTCTTGGATTCAAACCCTTCCTTTGCATGACTTTGTATATTTCATTCCATTCTCTTCTGGCCTGATGAGTTTCTGATGAGAAATCAGTAGCTAGTCTTATGGGAGTTCCTTTGCAGGTAACTTTCTGTTTCTCTCTGGCTGCTTTTAAGATTCTTACTTTGTTGTTGGTGTTTGCCAATTTAATTATAATGTGCCTTGGTGTCGGTTTGTTGGGGTTCATTTTGCTTGGGACTCTGTGAGCTTCTTGGATTTGTGTGAGTTTTTCTTTCCTATATTGGGGAAATTTTCTGTCATTATTTCTTGAAATAGGTTCTCTAATCCTTGTTCAGTTTCCACTCTTTCTGGATTCCCAATTATGCAGATGTTGTTTTGTTTCATGTTATCCCAAAGTTCCCTTAGACTCTCCTCTTGATTTTTAATTTTTTTTCTAGAAGCTGCTGTACTTGGCTATTTTTCTAGAAGCTACTGTACTTGGGTATTTTTTCCTACTGTGTCTTCTAGCTCACTGATGTGGTCCTCTGCTTCTTCTAGTCTACTTTTGATGCTTTCTATTGAGTTCTTTATAGCAGTGATATCATTTTTCATTTCTTCTTGATTATTCTGTATTTCTTCTAGGTTCTTCTGCATTTCTTCTTGCTTCTTCTTCAATTCCTCTTGTCTCTTACATTGTCGATTTTGTCTTCCATTCTTTTCATCCACCTTATGATCATTTCTCTGAACTCTTTCTCTTACAGGCGTATTTCTGCTGCTATTTTGTTTACTTCCTTTTTCTGATGATACCTGCCTTTCTGTCGTATGCAGTCTGTTTCTTCTTCTGCCCAGGGTCTTTCTTCTCTGGGTTTCTCGTTATGTAGTTCTCTCTCCTATGTTGATTCAAAGGCTCAAACTATAACACAACCAGGTACAACACACAAGGCACTTATCCCAGGCAAAATCTGACCTTTCCATGTGCCGTGTGGATCTCCTCTGAGTCAGCATATTTGTGGTGTTCTGCATCGCTGGCCATTCAGTGAGTGATTCAGTTGCAGCTTTCAGACCACCACAGACATCAACCTTCCTCTGCAAGATGGCATGGTCTCTGTGTTTGCGCTGGTGGCTCTGGCAGACAAAAGCCCCATGGCAGTGGGGCTGCCTGGTCAGGAGAGCCCCGTCCTGCAGTCCCCCACCTTCTCCTGGAGGATAAATTACTCTTAACTTGCTAACAAACACTCCCAGTGCGTCTCTCAGGTGCTCTCTCTCCCTCTGCTCAGCGACAAAGCTCCAGACACATCTGTCTATTCTGCTGCCATTTTTCCTTGCTCAAATTTTCTATATTTCAATGATTATACTTATTAATTTCAATGGAACAAATAAGTTGCCATTTATACAGTCAGCATTCTGTTAGATTGCTGTTACCTTATGTTGCTGAAAATAATGTGTTTTAGTCTTATTATCAATCACCTAAATAAGGAGTATATTGGAGAAAAGGCAATAAGCTTTGTACTAGGAGAAATCAAGCATGACTGATCCATTGTGATTTTTCCAGTGGGAAATGTGCATGCAGATAAAAGGAGTTCAGTGTATGATCTATGTAGGTTCAAACATTTTTAATAAATTGTCAAGGTGGAACCAATAATAAACCAAAGTATAATTCTTCAGAAAACCATCAAATCACAAAAGAAGACAACATGCAAAGCAGAAAGGAACAAAGAAATTACACAACATCCAAAAAACCATGAACAAAATTGCAATAAGTCCACAAACAAAAAAGAATAAGGAAACAAACAAGCATTCTTCATCACAGAATAGAGAATTGTCTTCAATTTAGGAAACAAATAGGCATTTTTAAAATAGAAACTTATAAACAGTGGGGACCAGGGAAGTTAATATTTTACAAATAGTCCTGAGGTAGGATGATAAAATCTTCAAGTCAGACTGTACAAAGTGCAAATGTGGCTTATCAAAAGGGAGTGTCCCCAGCAAAATATCGAGTTTATTCAAAGGAAACCCAAGAAAGAATCTGGGTGGCAACAGAAGCTATTTCCCAAAGACATCTGCCCAATATGTTGTTGGGGTTTAAGAAAAATAAATAAGACAGAAAGAAAAAGAAAAGGAAAAAAAATAAATAATTGATGTAAGTCATTAGTTGAGGGATGAGATAAAAATCTGAAAAGATTCTCCCTTTGATTGGTAATTATGGTTGCAATATCAATCACTTCTGATCAGTGAACAAAAGATTAAAAGGTACAGACTATGGCAGTGGGAAGATTTTTTTCAAAATAAAGACTGATAAGAGGTAATGACTAAGGTGAAGACAAACTAATTTTTTTTTTCTATTTTAGTTTGCTGAAGCTCTGCATGTAGAATGAAATATATGAAACTGGAAATGTTTAGCAAAAAACAGAATCAAAACAGTGAAGACCTACATCCTACAGTGAAGAATTGATTTATGGAAACTCTTAATGCCAGAGGGTTTTTACTTCATTTCTTTCTCAGATGATGGACTTTTACTTGTACCTGCTTTTTGACATCTCTACTGGATTTTTGCACAGATACATTAAAGTCAACAACTATAAGACTAAATCCTTTATCTCCAGCTCCCTATATGTGTTTTTCTCCTCTTATGTGCCCTTCTTACTGAATAAGGTCCCAGGTTCCTTTTCAGTGCCTTCTTCTCCTAGACAGCTCTCTGCATCATTGCAAAATGATACGGCCACATTTTGGTTGTTTTAAAATATATTTTTATTGATTTCAGAGAGGAAGAGATAGATAGAAACATCAATGAAAGAGAGAATCACTGATCGGCTGCCTCCTGCACACCTCACACTAGGGATGGAGCCCACAACACGGGCATATGTCTTGACTGGGAATCGAACCATGACCTCCTGGTTCATAGGTACACATTTAACCACTGAGCTACCACATGTTTTTAAACCCTTCCTGTTTGATCTCTGAAATATGCTCCAAGCCTGGATCCACTCCTCCATTCCCACTATCCCTACCTTGGTTAAGCCCCTGTTCAAAGTTTGCCAGTGATATGTTAAGAGCTTAATAAACTTTTCTATTCTGTTTTTACTCTTTCATCTCTCTCTTTTCCACTTTGCACCTAGTTTCAAGATTTGACTTTAAAATTCCTGTTTGGTCATGTGATTCTGTTACATAATAGTTTTTAAAAGCCTTCCATTGCACATCGGATAACTTCTAAACTCCTTAATCTGCCATATAAGTCCCAATACAGTCTGGTCCTAATGGTTACCTCTCTTATTTAATGAATGCTTTCCAACCCAGGCTACCTAAGCTCCAGGGACAACAGATTACTTCAATTCCCAAACATACTCTATAAGTTTTCATGTTAAAACTTCTATTACATTATTATACGTGATTTTTTGACTAGAACATGCAGTGTTCTCCTGGGCAGGATGATTCCTGGATTTTTTGTCAGTCAGAGTCCAAGAATGAATCCACAGACAGAAGGTGGTATAGCAAAGGTGTAGATTTATTGAAGAATAAGTATAGACTCCCATGTGGGGAAGGGACAAGAATCTCACAGCACAGATTTCCAGATAGAGAGCAGGAAAGAGTCCCCAGCAGAACTAACTCCGATGTGGGGCAGGGGAAGAGTCCTACCTATTTCCTGTTTCCATGGTTTCTAAAGGCTGCAGTACCCGTGTCCTGATATCCTTTATGATTGGTCAATATTCCCTTTTGAATTGGTCACTCTAATGATTCTGGAGGCTCTCCTCCCTTATTGTCCTCCTATTCCCTCTGGGCTTTCTTCCTCCATCTTTATTTTGTAAATAGACCTTTTGGCTACTCCCAGTTCCCTTGTCTTATGTAAATGTAACTGTTGCCTCTCCTTTGTCTTATGGAAATGTAACTTCTTCCAGTCTCCCTTGTGTTCTAGAAATGTAACTGCACCTAGCTTCCTTGTGTTATGGAAATGTACCTTTTCCAGCTTTCTTGTCTTATGTAAATATTACTTCTCCCATTCTGTAGCCTTGTGTTTTTGTTTTTTTTCCCCATGGACACCAATTCTAAACATTCCATAAGCCTGCCTATATCCCCCTAAATCCCTATTTCATTATTATAGTTAATTGCTTCCTTGCACACTCATGGGCACCTTGACAGCAGAGAAAAGATCTTTTGTTATCTATCTATATAAAAGCTTAAGTGACCGTCACAACAAAACAGATGACTGAACAGGCTGCATGGAGCAATCAGGCTGGCAGGGGGTTAGTGAGTGATGACCAAACAACTGAGCAGCAGGCTGCATGGGGCAACCAGGGCGGCAGGGGAGGGCAGTTAGAGGTGAACAGGCCCACAGGGCAGGGAAGTTGGAGGCAACCAGGCTGGCAGGAGAGTAGTTAGAGGGTGATCAGGATGGCAGAAGAAGAAGTTAGGGGCAATCAGGCAGGCAGGCAGGTTAAAGGTTGGGAGCCAGCAGTCCTGGATTATGAGAGGGATGTCTGACTGCCCATTTCAGGCCTAAATGGGCAGTCATACATCCCTCGAGGGGTCCCAGATTGAAGATGGAGCAGGGTGGGCTGAGGGACACCACTTGCACTCATGCATGAATTTTGTGCACTGGGCTTTATGCGTATAGTTATAAAATCATGAAATAGTAACTTCATAAACATTGAATGAATGAATGATTGAATAAACTAATGAGCAGGGATCATGTAATATGAATAGCTGTTTATATAAGTTTGTAGGTGACAGAACCATTAAGACCTCTTATTCATTACTAAAAAATATATATATATATATATATATTGCTAGCCCAATGCCTGTAACAATATTTACCCTTACTATGTGTGAAAGCAGTGAGAAAATTTGTATCAGTTTGGGATAGTTCATAGCAATAATTTAAAGATTTGCCGAGACCAGTTTTGCTCAGTGGATAGAGCATCAACTTGAGGACTGAAAGGTCCAGGGTTCGATTCCAGTTGGGGGCATGTACCTTGCTTGCAGGCACATCTCCACAGTGGGGCATGCAGGAGGCAGCTGATCGATGTCTCTCTCTCATCGATGTTTCTGACTTTCTACCTCTCTCCCTTCCTCTCTGTAAAAAAATCAATAAAATATATTTTAAAAATAATAATTTAAAGATTCAACTTTTCTTTTTTGAAGTTTCTAGATTCATATAATTCTTTTTTACATAGAAAAATTACAAAAGCTGGTGCTTGCTTGGTGAATTCCCTGAATTGAAGCCCCATACTTATTCTAGTCATTTTCTATACCCCTAACACAGATTGTCATTAGACATAAACTAAAAGTTCACAAACTTACTTGAAGGACATGCAAATGGAAAGTGATCTATTGGGTGTTATAAAAGGAAGTACCTAGTTTAGAATCACAGAGGGCACATCAAGTTGGAAAGTAAATTTCCCAAACATGAAAACATTTGCAAACATTCACAGATGTAGTGACAGCACAACTACAAAAATAAGCTTAGTTGTGGGAGAAAAAAAGACATTTGTTATTAGAGTAACTGCTGAAGTTTCATCTAAAGAAACTGCAAATAACTCTTCCTTATTGAAAAGTAACTAGGCAGTGATCACAAATGCAGATATTTTGGGTTTTTATATTCTCTAATCAAGGAATATATTTATTGCCCAGTTCTATTCTAGTGCATCCCTCCCCACTTGTCAATAAACTTTACTTTCTATATTTACACTGTTTTCTATACCCTACCCTAGTGTATAATAGAGGCAGAAGCCTTCATCCAGCATATGTTTTTTATAACATCAGAGTCAACTTAGGAAAGGTTTCCTTTTTTTGTTTGTTTGTTTTTAAAATCTTGTGTGTGTTTTTTTTCCCATTGCTGGAGTAACATCTCTTCATCAGCAAGGGATTTTGAGACTTCAGGAATACATTATTTTCCATATATTATTTCTTGTTACATTGCCTTGGTGCTGCTGTTTTATTACATAAACTCAGTCCACATTCCCTGAAGTGGAGGGGGCAAAAGTCCTGACATTTGATTTCTCAGACATCCCTCAAGCTTGCATAACAACATGCTGTCCAACGTGAGAATCTCAGTACATGGAACAAGAAGTTCAAGAGGCTGACTTCTGAATCCCATCAAAGTGGCAGGTTCCAAAGATTTTTTATAGCTAGGCTTTGCTGAAGAGCTCACATCTATACATCACCTGTCCTTTTCAATGTATGGACAGTAGCTGTTGGATTTATGCAATTTTCCTTTTCCAAGAAAAGCACCAATTGCTCAGGAGTTGTTGTTATTATTTCAAAATAAAATATAGTTTATTTTGATCATAAGAAGGAGAAGTATATTGTAGAGTTCAATTTACTGGTGCTAACTCTGATCTGCAACTTTGTTGCTTCAATGATTTAGTGGATTTTCAATGGACAAGTTGTTGTATCTCTAATTTGAACTTATATCTGCAGCATGTGCTTAATGTTATGCAGTTTTCAGTGAGGCATGAAGGTTTAGGCATTACAAAACAGAGAAGTGAAGAGACTGCATGACTCCAGGGGATGGTCATGAGATAACTGAGCTAGTTGGAAAGTCAAACCCAATTAGCCTACCACAAAGGTCATTGTGAGAAAGGATAGCTGGGTAGAAGTCTGATAAAATGCTAGTTGCCAAAGCAAACCTGCAAACAACCTAATAAAATACCCTTCATCAAGAGAAGAACAATGACTTTAGTTGTAATATGTTAATTACATGTCAGCAGGTGAAATCTTATTCTTAGTTTCAGCCTCTTTAGTGTTGGCAATATGTGACTGTGTCCAGGCAATGTCACTCTAGCTGGGATTCTAGAGCAATCAATGCCATTTTCAAGTTGGCTGATCTGCTCTGGGTAGGAGATATCTTTTGGGAAAGGTGTCATTTAAGAATTCTTTGGACTCCACAATAGGCAAAAAATAAATAAATAAATAAATAAAGTTCCTTAAAATATACATTGAGTGGCCAGATTATTATGATCTCTGAATGCATAATAATCTGGCCACTCAGTGTATATATATTAGAGGTCTGGTGCATGAATTTGTGCATGGGTGGGGTCTGGCCAACCTTTCCAGGGGGAGATGACATAGGCAGTTGGCCAGCCTGCCTGCTGATCAAGGTCCTGATTGAAGAAACAATTTGCATATTAGCCTTTTATTATATAGGATATACAGAGTGGCCAGATTATTATGCATTCAGAGATCATAATAATCTGACCACTCAGTGTATTTAAATATTGATAGAACTATTGTATGGGTAAACTGAAAAAAAAGGAGGTGAATATGCTGAAAATGCAAAAGCAAGATAAAAGCAGACATTTGTAAATGCAAATTAATAAATCTCTGAATTTGGAGAAATCCTTTTTGTCAGATAACTTGTTTTGCTCATCTCTTCACTCTAGGGTTTTGAATGTGCCATTAAAACAGCAGAGCAGCTTCTTTCTTTTCTTTTGAAATTATTATAATATTTGAAAATAGATTGCCATATAACACTCTGATAGGCTTTTCCTGTTACCAAGACTGTGCAGGGAACTAATTCCTGCTTCTCCCTCTCTTCTTTGTATAATTTCCCTCATCTAACTCCCTATTACAGACCATTGTAGACACCAATTAACTACAAAACATGTCTTATCCAAATGTGAATTTTTCTAAGGCATTGTTCTTTATGCATTCTAAAAAGCTATTGTACAATTATAAAACCTGACTGTTTTTGCCACCCAGATTATTATAAATAAATAATTAAATGTTGAGGCTTCCTTCTTAATATATATAATTGATTTCAGAGAGGAAGGGAGAGGGAGAGATAGATAGAAACATCAATGATGAGAGAGAATCATTGATTGGCTGCCTCTTTCACTCACCCAACTGAAGATTAAGCCTGCAAACCAGGCATGTGCCCTTGACTAGAATCAAACCTGGGACTCTTCAGTCTACAGGCTGACACTCTATCCACTGAGCCAAACCAGTCAGAGCTAAATGTACCTTTTGAAAACAGCAACAACTGTGCCTAATGAGCTATAACTTATACCAGGGTGAAATATTTGTATGTGGGGAGTTTGAACTATTTGTTTTCTGATATTTTCAATAAACTGTTACACATTTCTGATTATTTCTGAAGAATAAAATGAATTTTGGGGCCAAAACCACTTTTGCTCAGTGGATAGAACATCGGCCTGCAGACTGAAAGGTCCCAGGTCTGATTCCGGTCAAGAACATGTACTTTGGTTGTGGACATATCCCCAGTAGAAGGTGTGCATGAGGCAGCTGATTGATGTTTCTCTCTCATCGATATTCCTACCTCTTTATCCCTCTCCCTTCCTCTCTGTAAAAAATCAATAAAATATATTTTTAAAAAATGAATTTTTGGAATCCCGCCAGCTTTTAAAACAAAACCTGCTTTATAAAGCTATTTGTTCAAAATATCTTTTTTTTAGCTCATGTAGCCCTAAAATATTCCAATTCCAAACCACAGAAGATTCTAATAAAATTGTCAAATCTCACTTATTCTTTCTTACCAACTCCTAATATGCTACTCTGTATTTTCTGCAAGTACAGCTTTGGAAGCTAATAAATTAATATTTGAGATGTTTAGCAGTGTGCTTGGTTACAGCCCTTTTATATCTTTGAGGACACAATATACAGTAAGATTTTATATGAGGAATAAACAGTCTTTGCAGTAGATGATTTCAAATCTTGAGTGCTTTAGCCCTTTACTGAATGCAGTACATTTTATGTAGATTGTAATCCCACTCATACTTTAGCTTTTAGAATGCCTAACAACTTTTAGCAACTACAAATCATCATGCAAATGCAATCAAATCATAGTTTGCCCCATAAAATTCTTACCATTTTCAGTAAAAAATAAAAAAGTATATTTCTTTATGTAGGTTAATCATAAATATGTATCAGCCAACTATTCTTTCACCTAATGTAACACCCAACATTTTACTGTATTAATTCATTTGGTACTTATGACAATCAGGACTTACTGCAGACTGATTGAAACATCATAGATGCCACTCCAAAAGATTCATTGGCTTCCTTAAAAGCTTTTATCACATCACCCTATCAGGTGTATTAAAAATAAAATTCAATATAGTGTAACTGTAAATCAGCCATTTAATCAGATTTGAACATCACACAGAGAGTTAATAATATCAATTGCTTTTTCTCAGCATTAAAAATAAAAGGTTTCTAATTAAGTTTATGATGAAATGAACTGCTAGAGAGAATCAGAGCACAGGACTTACTGGGCCAAACACGTTTAAATGCTTCTTAACCTCCTTCATTTTTCCTGCTGTATCATTATTCTGCACTAATAGAGCAGATGAGACCTTTAACCAGATACTGGAAAACAATTTTATACTATACATTTTCCTCATCTCTAAATCAATTCCATTATTAATTTAGAAATAAATGTATTACAAACTCAATAGCAGTATTCTTTTGTTAAGTTCCATAAAAGAAGATATTCTATCTTATACATTCCTTTATATGCCATAGATTCTGCTGTTGTAGTTTCCATAATCTCAAATTAAACACTTTTGGTTAATATATATAAAGATATATTTAATGGAGTACATTAATGATGACAGAAACAGTGGGAATTATGTTCTTTCTAAAAAAAATGCTAGTTTTAGCATTTTTCAGTCAATGAATGGCACTCTAATGACTATTGGGAAAATAAATTACTGGTGTATATGCACAATAATAGTCATATTTAAGAGGGCCTTGAGGCAAGTTTCTCATGGAAATGGTTTATGAGGAGTTATTCCCTTCTGTTGTATTCATTTACTTTTGTAAGTATAATAAATTTATCCCAAGCCCATCTTCACTAATTTATTTTGACTCCCCCTTGGAAACCTTTTTGCAGATGCTGCAAGATTCTTTAATAATAGTCCAATATATAATGCTCTTTACATAAGTGTTATTACTCTTTTATTGGCCATCTTTGCAAAGCATTCTATAATGAAAGCTTTATATTTTCAATTACATATTTATATTTTACCAGCATTTTCCACTTTTGCAAATTGGTTAACTAGTCAGTTCAACTACACCAGTATATAATACTTCATTGGACCCTAATCCTAAACTTTGTGGGACAAATAAATTTGGCTATTTATTTTGGGCTATTCTTGAGAGAAACATTCTGCTTTGTTTGTTGTTTTTTACACAATCACAAACCTAAAATCCTCTAACCTTCACCATGACCTCTCATTGCACTTCATGACTGATTTGCTTTTTATAGGTACTGGATTTGGGGACCATAACATTATAAATGGGGATAATTCAAATCTGTGCACAGCAGAAGTACTGGACTTTTCAGATTTGAAGCGGGATTGTGGGGAATCTTTTGCTGTTTAGACCTTCTTAAATTAAACTGATCATGTGCAATCTCATATTCTTTATGCTTCCTGGTTCATAATTTTTGGGGATGCATTGAGATTATTTCTATAGATATAATATATAATTTAGTAGATTAAATGCACAGTTAAATATTTGGTATTTCAGAGTGTATGAACAGTGGAATGGACATACAAATATATAGCCTATCATTTAGTCTGATACTGAATTTTATGGCAATTTCATAATTTGAGATTTCAATGTTAGTAATAGAAACAAACAAAGGCAGTTTTGAGATGTCAATTAATGGTGAATAACCATTAAGATTTGTATGACATACTGTTTATAATTATTTCCTTTATTTCTATCCAAAAATGTGCATATGTGGGCAGATATATCCCTTAGGTAAGACACTGAACAAATGAGTGAGAAAACAGTCATCCTGTCTGACTTGATTGAGGAAAGGTCAATGTCTGACAGCCCAAGTGGTGATCAGATGACAGGGTAACTTGACCTTGATGGCATGTCATGTGAATTAGAATTTAAGTAATTAACCTCTAGAAACTTATGAATTATTGTAGAGGCCCAGTGAGCAAATTTGTGAACCAATGGAGTCCCTTGGCTGGCCTGTGGGATTAGACCAAAATCAGCTCTCTGACTCACCCAAGGGTACCCAGATTGCGAGAGGGTGTAGGCCAGGCTGAGGCACCCCATCAGTGCATGATAGGGGCCAGGGAGGTTAGCCTGCTGGGGAGGGACTTTGAGAGGGTTCCAAGGCATGTCCAGCCTATCTTTTTCAGTCCTGATCAGCTGAACCCCAGTAGCAAGCTAACCTACTGGTCAGAGCATCTGCCCCTTGGTGGTCAGTGCACGTCATAGTGAGTGGTTGAGCAGTCTTAGCATATCATTAGCATATTATGCTTTGATTGGTTGAATGGCCTACCAGTTCACAAGACACTTAACATATTAGGCTTTTATTATATAGGATATCCAGAAGTCCCAACTGAAGATTGTATTGAGCTGCTGTAATGAACAGTATTCATAGGAAGTGCTCCTATCTACTTTTTGAATGGTTGTAACTTCCTTTCTTCCTCCCTCCCTTCTTTCCTTCTATTTTTCTTTCATTTCCTCATCATTTTCTCTCTTTATTTTCTTCCTCCCTTCCCTCATCCCTTCCATCTCCTGGTCCTCCTCCTCTTTCTCTTCCTCCTTCTCCTTCTCTTTCTTCTACTTGTTTTCTTTTCCTTCTCCATCCTATTTTTCCCTTCCTACTTCTTCTACATCCTCTTTTTTCTTCTTTCTAATAGTCAAAGTCTTTTATGATTCTATATGTGGAATAATGGGTATTCTAAAAAACAAAGTAGAACAAGTACCTTAGCAAGTATGAAAAACTGGAAAAGTAATCCATACAATTAAAGATTTATAACAGACAAATCCAATACAAAGAGAAACGGTTTATTATCTTTTGCAGTACCATCTTAGGTCCTATAAGAGAGACTGTGTTGAAAAAACCTCTTTGAATAGGCTTCATATCCTTACCTTCTAGTATTCACACCCCATGTGTAATTCGTGTCTTTTAGTATGGGCAGAACCTATGGCCTCCAAACAAAATATGACAAAGGTAATAGAATGTATATAATTATAGGCAGTCCTCAGGTTACGCTGGACTGGATGTACATCGTTTTTTGGTCACATTGCCATCTCCTATTTATTTATATAAAAAAAGTTTTGTCATTTCACATATGTACATATATATGTGCCTTATGTTTTTTTTTTTTTTTTTTTTTTTTTTTTTAGTAGAGGCCCAGTGCATGAAATTTCATGCACTGGAAGAGGGAGTCCCTCAGCCTGGTCTGCCCCCTCTCAGAGTCTGGGAGTCCTCAGGGGCAGCAGGTGACCAGCAATCAGTTTAAGGTGATGTCCCCATCACACCTCTGGTCCTGCACTGCTGGCAGCATAAGCCCCAGCCAGTTTTGGGCAGCTATGCAGCTGACATCCGAGGTTTGCCTGTGCCTTGGGCTGACCCTGGGTGGCTGGGGAGCTGATGGGACTAGGGGACTCCAGAGGAAGGCATGCAAAATAGCTGGGCCTGCCTGCGGGAGGGCCAGGCCTTGCTGTGCACCTGCCAACTGGGCATGGCTGTGGCTATGGGCACCTTCATCTTTGAGGCTTGGGCAGTCAATTAGTATATTCCCTCCTAATTAGCTGTGGGCACTGCCATCTTTGAGGGTGAGACAATTAATTAGCATATTATCTCCTTATTGGCTTTGGTTGCAGGCATATTTGTGATGACATAAGGGTCAATTAACATTTCCCCTCTTTATTAAATAGGATTATTTATTTACCACAAATAAAGGTCAGGACTTGTTATTTTTCTTTTAATTTTTTTCTTACTGTTTCACTTAATTACTGCTGTGTATGTGCTCCACCTGAGTGATGTAGATGTTTGTGTAGGTGGGTTCCAACTTACAGTGAAAATTGTGTTATGTGGTGCCATAGGAATGAATCTCCAATGTAACCTGAGGACCTCCTGTATATGCCCATAATTATGTGATTGTATACAATTGTAGAGTTTATTCCTTACTGGCTTTCAGGACTCAAATGGACATGCTGGAGAACAAAACATGGCAAGGGATTATGGTTGAAATCATGTAGTTAATGATAGTTTTTAATTATAGCCTGCCAGGGCTTGCAGTCAATAGCCAGCAAGACAATGAGACCCTAAGTCTTACAATCACAAAAAATGGAATCCTGCCAGCAAACTGACTTGGAAGTAGAGCCCTCCTTGCACAATTCTCATGCATCTAAAGTAGAACAAGTACCTTAGCAAGTATGAAAAACTGGAAGCTGTCACTTTGGATGTAGTCTTGTGAAATCTCCAGGCAGAGAACACTATATCTGGACTCATGGCTTACATAAGTGGTGAGGTCAGAAATGTGTGTTGTTTTAAGCTGCTAAATCTATGGAACTATTATTACACAATAAAAGATAACTAATGCAGACCCCTCTACTAGGCTCCCCACACAAAGACATATGTAACCAAATATACCAAAATAACTATGTTGAAAAACAAATGTGTGCTCTGTTACTCAGCTTTAGTGCTCTATCCTATATAATAAAGAGCTAATATACTAATTAGTCTGAATAGCTGAAAAATCATCTGGATGACATTCCAGATGACCTTTCTGGATGAAGCTGGGGCTGGGAGGGCTGGCTGAGGCTGCGAGGTGCAAGGGGCTGTGAGGACTGAGCCCCTTGCATGGATTTTGTACATCGGGCCTCTAGTTCTAGCATAATAAGACATCAATTTTCACTTCTGCTCACATGACTAACTGTTCAAACTCTAGGAAATCACTCCATAACTTATTCTTTATGTACCCCTAATAAAAGGCAATTGTTCCTGAATGCCATAAAGACTTCTTGGGTTGTGCCAAAATCAGAGAAGTGTACCATTTCAGGGTATGGGGAAAATTTGAATAGAAGTAATTAAGAAACAAAATAATTCCTCAATAAGATAGATATTGCATAATGAAGTATTATTTTCCACTAGTCCCCAGGAATGACAAATATCCATTTTTTATTTATCATGATATTTAATTCATGGTTACAGAGATACTTATGAATTAGTATGGTATTCACAAAAGATGCACATAGCAGCTGAGGACTATATTGTAATAATTTATTTTGGTCTTAAATTTGTATGTAAACTGGTCTGTATATATGTGTTATGTTGGTAACTATATGAACCTTGATCACTTAGACTTGGAAATATTTTTTTCAAATTTATTTTTTAATTAGAACTTTTAAAATTATGTGATTTTTTTTCATTACATTTAAACCTTTACCTCTCATAACTTACCAGAGGCCCAGTGCATGAAACGTGTGCATGGGGGGCGGGTGTCCCTCACCCTAGAGTGCACCCTTTCCAATCTGGGACCCCTCAAGGAATGTACAACATCCCTCTCACAATCGAGGACTGCTGACTCCTAATCACTTGCCTGCCTGCCTGATCGCCCCCAACTGCCCTCCCCTGCAGGCCTAGTTGCCACCAACTGTCTTCCCCTGCTAGCCCGATTGCCCCCAACTGCCCTCCCCTGCCAGCCATCTTGTGGTGGCCATCTTGTGGTGGGCATCTTGTGATTACATTGGGGCAGACATCTTATGATGATGTTAGGGTGTCATGCAAGGGAATGAGGGCATGGAGCAAGTGTACAAGAGCCACCTAGGCTTTTATTAGTATAGATAATTGTCACTGTCTTTTTATTTATTTTTTTGTTTTGTTTTATTTTTTATTTTAATAAATCTTCATTGTTCAGATTATTATAATTGTTCCTCTTTTTCTCCCTATATCTCCCCTCTACCTGGATCCCACCCCAACCTCTGCCCTTACCTCCCCTCCATTGTCCTCATCCATAGGTGTATAATTTTTGTCCAGTCTCTCCCTGCCCCCTCCCTCACTTCTTTCCACCTGAGAATTATCAGTCCACTCCTTATCTATGCCCCTAATTCTATTATATTCACCAGTTTATTCTGTTCATCAGATTTTCAATTCACCTGATTTTTAGATTCACTTTTTGATAGATATGTATTTGTTGTTCATAATTTTTACCTTTACCATTTTCTTCCTCTTCTTAAAGAATACCTTTCAGCATTTCATATAACACTGGTTTGGTCTTGATGAACTCCTTTAGATTTTTCTCATCTATGAAGCTCTTTATCTACCCATCAATTCTGAATGATAGCTTTGCTGGGTAGAGTCATCTGGGTTGTAGGTTCTTGCTATAGATCACATTGAATATTTCTTGCCACTCCTGTCAGGACTGTATAGTTTCTGTTGAGAAATCAGCTGACAGTCGAATAGGTGCTCCCTTGTAGGTAATTAACTGTTTTTCTCTTGCTGCTTTTAATATTCTCTTTTTGTCTTTTGCTCTCAGTATTTTAATTATGATGTGTTTTAGTGTGGTCCTCATTGGATTCCTTTTGTTTGGGGTTCTGTGTGCTTCCTAGACTTGTAAATCTATTTCTCTCACCAGGTGGGGAAAGTTTTCAGTCATTATTCCTTCAAATAGGTTTTCAATACCTTCCTTTCTTTCTTCTTCTGGCACCCTGATAATTCTGATGTTGGTACTCTTGAAGTTGTCCCAGAGGCTCCTTACACTATATTCACATTTTTGGATTCTTTTTTCTTTTTTCTTTTTCAGCTGAGTGTTTTCTGCTCCTTTGCATTTCAAATCTTTGACTTAATTCTTGTGATCCTCTAGTCTGCTGTTATGTTTAGTCAGTGTATGTTTCATTTCTAGTTGGTTCTTTTTCATCTCCTTTTGGGTCTTCGCTAAATTTATCCATTTTTTTCTAGGAAATTCTTAAAAAACCTTATAACGGTGGTTTTGAACTCTATATTCAGTTGTTTGTTTTCCTTCATTTCTTTCGTTTGTGACCTCTCTTTATCTCTGCATATTTCATTTCTTCCCTGAGTTGGTAGAGTAGCTTTGTGTGCTAGCTGTCCTATGTGGCCCAGTAGCTCTGCCTCCCCAGTTACCTGAAATGGACACTCTTGGTGCATCCCTTTGTGAACTGTGTGTACAGTCTTGTTGTAGTTAATTCTTGATTGTTATTGGTATCACTGGGAAGGATTGACCTCCAAGTTGTGGGGATCAGCTGTGTCTGAGCATGTTCACTTGCCTCCAGACTTCTGCCTTGTGTGAATGTGCGTGCGTGTGAGCTTGTGGAACCCTGCCTTTTGGTTCCCCCGAGTTTCTGTGTGCTCTAGAGACCCGTATGAGCCTGGGTCCCCAGGGTCTCGCCCAAAACTGAAGTTCAGTGCAGTTGAACCTGAATTTCAGTGCTGTTTTAAGGTTCTGTTTTTCTCCAGCTAGAGGAAGCCAGGCACATTCAACAGTCAGTACTCGGTGTGTTCACTTTTTGGTGCACTTTCACATGCACTTTTGTGAGCCCCAGACTTCTGTCTTTTGTGGCTTCCTTAAGTTTCCATGCACTCCTGTTTGTTTTTTTTTGTTTGTTTGTTTGTTTGTTTTTTTCACAACAGTCAAGACTCCCCCTATGAATCTCTCCTGGAGCTGGGGTTCAGTTCAGTTGGTATTTTCCATCTTCCTCCCGCTAGAGGAAGCCAGCCAGGCACTCTGGTGCCTGGTCTCTCCAGGTGCATGTCTCTGTACCTCAGCTTTTTACAGCTCCTCTGAGTCTTTGTGAGTCCCTCTCTTTACTTCTAGTTGTAAAATTTTCACTCAGCCAACTTTCCTGTGGTTCTGTATGGTGTCCATTCTGTCTTTCAGTTGTAGTTTTGAAATTGTGCGAGGCAGCAGCTTAGGTGCTCATCTATGCAGCCATCTTGCTTTCTCATGTCACTGTCTTTTTTTATTTTAATTTATTCTTTTGAGTTATTTGGAGAAAATATTTTTAGAAAACATGGAAATCATTTTAATTTTTTTTAAATTTTATATTTACTATAATGCCAATCAATTATATTTAAATTTTATTTATTCTGAATAAAAGTCATTTTTAAATTTTAAATAGTGATCAGTGAGCCATAGTCTACAGGCCAAATCCATCTTGTTTTTGAATGACCTGTGAACTAAGTATGGATTTGCATTTTTGAGTGTTGAAAAAAATCAATATTAGGGTAATATTCTGAGACATGTGACTTATATAAAATTTAAACTTCAGTTTCCATAAATAAAGTTTTATTGGAACATAGTTATGAACATTCTTTTACATATTGTTTCTCTCTAAATTTAAGCTACAACAGCAGAGATGAGTATGTGTGAAAGAGACTGGATGGTCTACAAAGCTGAAAATTTATACTATCTCATTCTTTGAGTTAATAGTTTGATGACCTGGGCTTTAGGTTATTACTATACTAGAGCATATATTATGTAAAAATCTACATTATAACAAATACTTCTTTTGTCAAAATGAAGACAATAATGTGACACTAATAGAATCATATTATTATACAGTGACTTTTTAAATTATAAATGTGTTTTATTACTCACGTATATATTGCTGTTTCATGATCAGAGCATCTAGATATGCTCAATAACATTTAATGATTTTTTTTACATTTATTTTTATTACTGTTGAGTTTTAGAGAAAGAAGAAGGGAGAGGGAGAAAGATAGAGAGAAACATGATCAGCTGCCTCCTGCACACACACTACTGGGAATTGAGCCACACCCCAGGCATGTGTCCTGACCAGGAATGGAACCAGAAACGTTTTGGTGTGGAGGATGATGCCCAAGCAGCTGAACCACACTGGTTAGGGCTAACATTTAGTTTTAGAACTTATCCTAATATATAAAAACTCAGGGTCCATAACATCCAAAAGGACAGAAGACTCAACTAACTGAAGTCATTGCTGGATTGCCATGGCAACCCAGCACTGACTACCAAATGTGCTGTGGGTCAGACCTGAAGAGAAGCATGAAGAGAAAAGCAGAGTCTGATCCATAGCCTCTGTGGCAGCTGTTGATCAGCACTTCCTCTCTCTTTTGCTCTGGGCCTGGCCAGGAACTATGCCTCTCTTTCTTTCTGGACCTCCTTGGGGGCTGCTGATCAGTCCCACCTCTCTGATCAGGCCAAGAGATAGGCCCTGAGATGCTAACTGGCATAGAAAATGACCAATCAGAACCCAATTTGGGTGAAGTGTGAGGAGCCAATGGCTGCTTAGGAGGTGGAGCTTTTAACACTGACTGGCATAGATATTGATCAATCAGAACGAAATCTGGGTGAGCTGAAAAAAGCGAATGGCTGCCTAGGAGGTGGATCTTTTGATGCTGACTGGCATAGAAACTGACCAATCAGAACTTACTCTGGGTGAACTGTGATGGCAGCACCTAAGGTGGGGACTGAGGAGGGGTTTTAAGGGTAATAGCTGTTTGGTATAAGGTGTAAGAAAGTGGTTCAATTTTTTCATGACCAGTTTGGCAGTATAGTGCATATGGCTGGCTATCAGTCCAGATATAGGAATTATGTATTTTTGTCTGCCAAGAGCATCTCCTCCTGATAAAAAAGGCTCCCACCCCCTATTTAAGCAATCCCTATCCTGTATAATCCATCTATACTACTGAACAGGTAATATGTTAATTAGACTGGGTTGACCGTGCATTTTCCAGAAGACTGGCTTTCTTCTGGACAAAGCCATAGTGGTGGGAGCTGAGGCAGAGGTCATTAGGGGTGATCAGGCCATCAGGGGAGGGCAGTTGGTGATGAGATCAGGCTGGCATGGAAGGGCAGTTGGGAGCAAGATCAGGCTGGCAGGGGAGATCAGTTAGGGGCCATCAGGCAGGCAGGCAGAGAGGTTAGGGGTATTCAGTCAGGCAGATTGAGGGGTTAGGGGCATTCATGCAGACAGACAGGTGAGCATTTAAGAGCCAGTGGTCCCAGATTGCAAGAGGGATGTGCATCTGCTGGTTTAGGCCTTACTGGCGATTGGACATCCCCCAAGGGGTCCCCAATTGGAGAGAGTGCAGGCTGAGCTGAGGGACTCCTACCCCCATACCCTAATTTTGTGCACCGGGCTGCTAGTAGTTATATAAAAATCATAGTTTTTGCACATATTAATTTCATTTTTTGTTATGAAGATATACCCATAAATGTGAGAGGATAAATACATTTTACTTAATAGTTTATCAACTAATAATTTAAAAATATTTAGGCAAATGGATGTGTCCTCTAGTTGTGCTGTGGATTTAGGCTTCACAAATGCATTTTTTCTTATTATTAAATATATTGGTGTGATACTGGTTAACAAAATTATACAGGTTTCAGGATGCACAATTCCACAGCATTCCATAACACCAAGTCAAGTCTATGTCCATCACAATTTATTCCCCCCCACCCATACCATTCTCCACTTCTCCCCATTCCCTCCTTCCTGGGGCATGCATTTTTAAAAAGAATATCCTTCAAAGTTCTGAATTATTCCTCCAAGTGGGTACAAATATGAATACATACACATATATACACACTGTGTTTGTGTATCCATGTTTAATATGTCAAGTTTAGTTTTTAAATAACTAGTATATATATTTTGCTCTTTTAAAAAAATCAACAGATGTTCAGCCATTCAATTTTTTTCATTTATTCATTCATATAGAAATTGACATATCTGAATAAATAAAATATTTATAATTATTAAAGTGGGTAGGGAAAGGTTGAAGAAACTGAGAAATTAAATTAGAATGCATTGAATAAATAGATAAAATATAATTTATAAAAAAGTAGTACATTTGACAACTGGTCTCCAAAATTAAGGTTCTAATTAAGTCATAGTTATGACTATACCTTGATTGACTCAAATACTCATATAGTGATATGTTTCACGTGGCAGCACCTATAGTTGGTTGAGCTTTAGCAAAATACCCCTGAAGAGACAAAACAGATGGGTAAATACTTAACTTAAAATTACTCTAGGAAAAAAACAACAACAGATTTATCCGCCCCACCCCCACCATTTCATCACTCAAAAAAATTCATGACTTGATTAGTAAATGTGTGAGTTTGGAATCAACACATTTTAAAGTTAAAAGAAGCAATTTTAGATAAGCAGGGTTATAAAGTTATACTGTGAATACTAGATAAATGTTTGTATTGGAAAGAGACAACTTAACAGATTTTCTATCTTTAATCAGTATTCACAATGCCATTTTCTTACTTAAATATATTTTACTCTGCAGATATGATCAGTATATGTCTACTTTTTCTAC
This sequence comes from Lasiurus borealis, assembly GCA_004026805.1. Lineage (NCBI taxonomy): Eukaryota > Metazoa > Chordata > Mammalia > Chiroptera > Vespertilionidae > Lasiurus > Lasiurus borealis. Next base: position 55,653 of record PVJN01003195.1, on the reverse strand, counting down.
TCTCCTTTTACAAAAATAGACTTTGAACACAAGAAACTCTCAGTTCAGTCACCACACTTCTGAATACTACTCTGTATTAATAAACTTTATTTTTAGATCAGTTTTAGGTTTATAGAAAAAATGAATGGAAAGTATAACTTTTCATACATTTTCTCACCACTCACTCTACCCTCCCCCCCCCAGTTTCCCCTATCATTAACACTTTGCAGTAGTGAAGTACATTTGTTGCAATTGATAAGCCAATATTAAGATATTATTATTATTTACTAAAGTCCATACATCACATTAGGGCTCACTCTGGGTATTGTGTATTCCATACATTTTGACAGATATATAAAGACATGTATCTAAATTATAGTATCATACAGAATATTTTCACTGTCATATTCATCTTTCCCTCCCCCTTAATCCCTGGCATCCATTAATCTTTTACTATCTTCATAGTTTTGCCTTTTCAGAATGTTGTATTATTAGAATAATACAGAATTTAGCCTTCACAAATCAGCTTTTTTCAATTAGAACTATGCATTCAACATTCTTTTGTCTTTTCGTGGCATGGTAGCTCATATATTTTTATTGCAGAATAATATTTTATTTTATGAGTGTGCTAAAGTTTATTCATTCACTTGTTGAGGGAAATCGTAGTTGCTTCCTGATTTTGTGATACATGAATAAATCTGCTTTCAACATTATATGCAGGTTTTTTATTAATATAAACTTCATTTTATTTGGGTAAATATCAAGAAGCACAATATCTATAATTTTGTGCTATAAATATGATTAGTTTTCTAAGAAGCTGCCAAAATCTTTAGCCCAGAGTTCCTTCTTTGCTTCCTATTTATTTTTTTTTTTACAACAGACCCTTTAACATTTCTTTCATTGCTGGTTTGGTGGTAATATATTCCCTTAGTCCTTTTTTGTCTTTGAAGCTTTTGATTTCACCTTCAATTTTGATTGAGAGTCTTGCAGGGTACAGTATTCTTGGATTCAGACCCTTTCTTTGCATGACTTTGTATATTTTATTCCATTCCCTTCTGGCCTGATGAGTTTCTGTTTGAGAAATCAGTAGCTAGTCTTATGGGGGTTACTTTGTAGGTAACTTTCTGTTTCTCTCTGGCTGCTTTTAAGATTCTTACTTTGTCATGGGTGTTTGCCAATTTAATTATAATGTGTCTTGGTGTTGGTTTGTTGGGGTTCATTTTGCTTAGGACTCTGTGAGCTTCTTGGATTTGTGTGTGTTTTTTTTTTTTTCGTATATTGGGGAAATTTATGTCATTATTTCTTCAAATAGGTTCTCCAATCATTGTTCCGTTTCCACTCTTTCTGGAAACCCAATTATGCGGATTTTGTTTTGTTTCATGTTATCCTAAAGTTCCCTTAGGCTCTCCTTCTTGCTTTTTAACTTTTTGTTCTAGAAGCTGCTGTACTTGGGTATTTTTTCCTACCGTGTCTTCTAGCTCACTGGTGCGGTCCTCTGCTTCTTCTAGTCTACTTTTGATGCTTTCTGTTGAGTTCTTTATAGCAGTGATTTCATTTTTCATTTCTTCTTGATTATTCTGCATTTCTTTTAGGTTCTTCTGCATTTCTTCTTGCTTGCTTCTTTTGCATTTCTTCTTGCTGCTTCTGCATTTCTTCTTGCTTCTTCTGCATTTCCTCTTGCCTCTTACATTGTCAATTTTGTCTTCCATTCTTTTTGTCCACCTTATGATCATTTCTCTGAACTCTTTCTCTGGCAGGCTTATTTCTGCTTCTATTTTGTTTACTTCCTTTTCTGGTGATACCTGCCAAGCTGTCATATGCAGGCTGTTTTTTCTTCTGCCCATGGTTTTTCTTCTCCGGGTGTCTGGTTATGTACTTCTCTCTCCTACGTTGATTCAAAGGCACAAACTACAACATGACCTCGTACAGCACACAAGGCACTAAATAGAAATGTATTCATGATGTTAATAATCACCAATAACGTGACCGCCAATGAAAGACAAATTAAGGGTAAGTAGAGAAAGAGGAAGAGGAAATTGAGGGAAAATGAAAGGAAAGAAGTGCCAAAATCAAATTGGGAGAGGGTGAAAAAAATAAATACATAAATGAACTAAAATAAAATAAAATAAAATAAAAAGAGAAGAAGAAAAAGAAAAGAGAGAGAAAAATGAAGTCAGAGAGGAAAGAAAGTGTATAAGAGAGAAAAGGGGAACAAAATATAGATGTCAGGAGAAAACTCCAGTAGAACAGTCACTAATCCCAATAAAGACCAGCAACCAGTACCTAGAGATTAATGCAAACTGCAGATAACAATTGGTATCCAGGGAGGCAAGGGAAAAGAGAGGTAAAAAACAAAGCAAGCAAAAAGCAGAATAAAACAAGTAGAATATGCTAAAACAATCTCACAAAAAAAAAAAGTTAAAAAATCGATATAATCACTGTTCAGGCAAATAGTAACAAAAGGACATAGAGAAAAAACAACTTTTTGGCTAGTGAAGACCAGAGGAGAGAAGTTTGTATGGACTTGTAGTAGGGGATTTGAAATTAGATATATAAGTGGGGTGAAATTTTAACCAGTTAAAGAGAAAGAATACAGGAAATCTGAAGTTGGAAAAGGGAAAGAAAAACAAGACAACAAAATGGGTTAAGTTAGGAGGAAAGTGTTGGCATAAAGGTAGAGTTGAGTTTGAGTAAAATTATGCTAAATGAAAGATGAAAATAGAATGTAGAACTCTAATCCCAAAGTAAAATAAAGAAAAAACAAAATGACACTTGTTTTTTTCAAAAATGTAAAATACTAGTAGTAATTATTAATACTAGTTGAAAACAAAAATGTAATAATTAAAAAGGTAAAATCAATTGAGGAGGAGAGAAAAATAGTCTTTTAATTAAAATATGTAAAAATTAAAAATTAAAAAAATTAAAAAAAGAAAAAGAAAAAAAAAATAGAATGGTCATTCACTTCCAGTATTATTCTGCTTGGCACTCCTGTTTCCCAGTAGGGAAGGTATTGCAGTTGCCTGTGTTCCACTGTTGGGTTTTAATCTGTTTATTCTTTTGTGGTTATGCGAGAGTCAATTTGTGTGTCATCCACTGGGTGGCAGTGTTTCAGAATTGACCTCTGAGACAAAGCACAGAACCTCTCTAGGCTGTGCTCAGATCCTGCTACTCTGTGGTTCTCAAAGCTGGTTTGTGGGGATTTTGCAGCCGGGACACTGTAATAACTCCCAGGCTGCCCCTCTGCCTCAGATAAAAAACGAGTCGTTCTGTCAACAGCTCTGAGAGTTTGCCTCCACACTTAGGGATCTCGCCCTGCCCACCTCCATGGATCTCTCCAGAGGCTGCTTTCCCATAGCCCGGCTCCCACAATGTGCGTGTCTCTGTTCTGAGGGGCAGGAGACCTCACCTTATCCCAGGCGAAATCTGACCTTTCTGTGTGCCATGTGGATCTCTGAATCCGTCGCATGTCTGTGCCGATAGGATAGTGGTGTTCTGGGTCCCTGGCTGTTCAGTGGGTGCTTCAGCGGCAGCTTTCAGACAACCACAGACATCCCCCTCCCTCTGCAATATGGCGTGGTCTCCGCGTTTGCACTGGTGGCTCCGGCCGACAACAACCTCGTGGCAGTGGGGCTGCCTGGCCAGGAGAGCCCTATCCAACAGTTCCCCACCTTCTCCTGGAGGATAACTGACTCTGAACTGGCCAACAAACACTCCTGTGCGACTCTCAGCTGCTCTCTCTACCTCTGCCCTGTGACAAAGCTCCAGACGCATTCGTCTATTCCGCCGCCATTTTTTCTCCCCCCAGCTTTGAATTTTAATGAAGTCCATCTTATCAGTAGTGTTTTCAAGGATCATGCTTTTGTTGTTGCATTTAAAAAGCCATCACCAAACCCAAGATCACTTAGATTTTATCTTACTGTCTCATCTAGAGATTTTTGAATTTTGAGTATTAAATTTTAGGACTATAATCTGAGTTTATATTTGTAAAAGATCTGTGACTAGATTAATTTTTTCTACATGTGAATCTCCAGTTGTTTCAGCACTGTTTGATGAAGAATTTTATTTCTCCACTTGCTTTTGTTGTTTTGTCAAAGATCTTTGGCAGTATTTGTGTAGACCTGCACACAAATTTAAACCAATAGCTGCTGCATTTATAAGTATCATACTTTTTGAATAGTGAATATCCTCTTCTTGATAAGAATTTTAAGCCATTGTTCTCTCTGCTTCTTTTTAATATATATATATATATATATATATATATATATATATATATATATATATTGATTTCAGAGAGGAAGGGAGAAGAAAAAAGAGATAGAAACATCAATGATGAGAGAAAATCATTGATTGTCTGCCTCCTGTATGTCTCCACTAGGGATCAAGCTGACCGGAATAGAACCTGGGACTCTTCAGTCCAAAGTCCAATACTCTATCCACTGAGCCAAACTGCCTAGGACACTGGTCTCTTCTTTTCATGTGAGTATGAAGAGTCCCATTTACCTTAGGAAGTATATGAAAAGATATGTAGTGTGGGAAACTCAATTTCCAGTGTAACACATATTCAACAAGGTTAGGAGTAATATTTTATGCTTATACTTAAAGATGAAGCAACTACCACTCTATATGGCAATATACAATCGCTACACTTACTTCCCCAGAGAAATTTGTCCTTTTAAAAAAAAAGGGATTGTTAAGAGTGGTGTGAAAATAATTCTAATGATATGTGAGACCAACTATTGAAATGTTAATACTATTAAATGCCTTTTTCCATAATATAGATATCTAACTTAAATCAATGAAATGTAATTATTGAAGTTAGAGAGTTTACTTCTATGTCTGACTGTAATCACCTTCAGAAAGCAATCTTCTGGGAATAAATAAGAGATAGTAAACATGAGTAGAAAGAGAATTGATAACAGGGAGTGCAAACTTGACAAAAATCTGTTAACTTTATAGCAGATAATAGTGACAGGCATACCAGTGATTTTCTTGAGTTCTTTTTATCATGTTTTTTAGTATATTTCATTTTAAATAAAGTTTTTGTCTCATGAACATATAAATTTTATTGCCATGGTTGTAAAATATTGTCTTTAGAACTCAATAAGACTTTATGAAAATCCTCTACTCCCTTTTCTTACATCATTCAAAGTCCCTCTAGTTAGAGCATAACAAGGAATAATAGGTTGACATTTATCAGAAACTATGTCCACAAACTCTTCATACCCTTTATTTCCTTTGCAATTCTTACAGTTTACCTATGTAAGTTGAGTGCTGGTGAACTTAGAAATGTAATCGTGCCTTTCTGCTTTAATGTCAAAAACTACACTGAATACTAGAGCAAAGCTTGTCAGACTAGCTTGCGTCTCACAAGGAAGGGGAGTGATACTTTTCATTAAAGTTTACAAAGTAAGTTCACTTATTTGTCTTGGCTCATCCAACCCCCTTTTCTGTAGGTGATAATATCACTTGTCTTTGTCTCATGTCATAATATACATCTATTCTCTATCATTTATAGAAACAAAACATTTGGGTGCTATTAGGAAGAAATTCTGGTTTCATCACAGCTTAGGTGGAGCACTAGGTAAATGCTTTGTGCCTTATCTTCAAATGGAGTATATAATAATAATGGACTCACTAATGAGGCTAACAAAAAGGAAAATAGTTACGGTGAGTTTCCATTGCATGTAATTCTGCACTCCTGACCTGAAGAAAATCTGAAGAGCTCATTTCAAGAGGTTAAGATAGCAGGGAAGATAAAAGCAGCACCACACATCCTCTAGGTTAGTGCTTTGTCCAAATTATACATAATTCTTTTGTTTTTGAACTGGAAGTCACATTAAAGTTTGCTAATGCCCTAATTACACTTAAATTACCATAGTGAGTATCACTGCTGTTTTGGACTCCAGAAACTGGGACCGATTTTACTGCTTTTCTGTCTGAGCTCAATCAATCCTTTAATCAAGAGTCACTATGAACAGAGGCTGGATGTTCTCTCCAGAGTGGAGCTGTGCCTTAGCTACAGGTTTAGCCAGTAGTGTACCTTACCAAATCCAAATGACAAATGGAGTTCTTGATTCAGACTTGCAAATTTGAAAGCAGACATTTTCATTTTCTTTTATTCTTATATTGTAGGTTATGTAAAATTAAAGTGTTCAGAGCTTTAACAAGTAAGGGTTACATGCTGTGTATACACAGGAGAGGCTGGCATTTAGCCTAGGACTAAAATAAAAAAGTTGCAAGGGACCTTAGGAATCTTTTGGCCTTGAAGTTGATCTCCAGTTGTTCTGAGTTCATACTGTCTCCTAAAACTAAACTTAATATTTTGAACTTTTTAAGAGTTAGAGAGTTTTATTTCAATCTAAAAATAAATGTGACCAGGTTAAGTGAAATTTGCAATATTACATGATTGCTCAAGATATTTTCCTTGTGTGAATGCCTGTCTGAATAATAATGGTGTCAATGAAAACGCACTGTCAATATACATTTTTGTTTACTTTTCAAGTAATTTTTGGAGATGAGTCAGAATAAAGTAAACCAAATTATTCATCAACGTGACTTAATGAAATATATTAATTAAAATTCTATAGTGCACATGTCATGTTTCACATAATCTATAGCTAGTACCAAGATTAGATTTAAGTAATTCAGGTGCACAGTTAAAAAATACTTCTCTTTGGAAGATTAACCTATAAAACTATATAAAACTATATTTCTATCATTTACTCTAAAATGTGTCACTATTTAATTGTATCTGACAACTTTTATACTTCAATCTTAATTAGCAGTAAATGGTGAAGAGAATAGACGGTATTACAAGGTTTGATAATATTCAAGCTTCATTTTTTGCTTCAAAAGCTAGAAAATGTGAGTTTGAAACCAATGAGTTAACAAGTTTAAAAAGAATAATATTTATTTCAAAATATATCCATGTGTTTTCCAAAAGTAGCATGATCTAGAATAATGAACAATAATATTAGAGCAGGTGAATTAAGATTTTTTCTGACTCTACTAGTTCTGTGGCTCACGTAATATGCTTAATATCTCTGAATCTCATCTTCTTTATTGGGAAAATAAGGATTTAATAATACCTACTTCTCATGATTGCTGTTAAAATTTAATTGAATTCATGTAAAATAGGTAGTATAGAACATGGAAAACATATACTTTCAGTAAATGTTATTTCTCTCCCTCTGTTGTATTTTTCAATTATTGGAAACATACTAAACATTTTAAGTGTATTTTAAATCATTAACTTGAACATGTAGAATATTAACATTCTTCAGAACATACCTGAAAACCATTGCTCTAACCTGCCTTTCTCACAAATCCTGCAAAATTATAAAATAGCATACTTTAAATCCATGGGTAGTTGCTTGTTAGAGCATGATTAGTGTCATACATCATTCAATTTTCTGGATATACTAGACAATAGGTTTTATGTTATAACCTTTTCTGCATAAAGTTCTCAATTTCATAATGGATACTAAGCATAGGTAGAAATATTGTTTTTTCCCCCCAAGTAAACAAAATAACTTATTTTATTTGAATTGAAGTTCCTGCTTTCTGTTTGGGAGCAGAGAACATGTCATAATTACCAGTAGAATTGCTATCACCTGACAGAATTTGTATATGGCCAAATTTTGTTGTGCTAAATAGCTGAAAATACTACAAAATAACCCAGTAAAGGAATGTGAAGGTTAAATGCCATAAAGGATTAACAGCAGAGACCCTAGCCTTAGTAGGTGGGTCCAAAGTAGAATTCATACAGGGTTTAGAGTGCTGTGAAATGAATAACATCATGTCATTTTATAACCTAAGTTCAACTAAAGACTCAGCTTCAATAAAATGCTATGTGGATAGGTGTCCCTAATCTCTTTGGGGTCAAATAATACAAAAGATATTTGATACTGATAACTGATATATGCCAATGATAAGGACAGATGAGGGCAAGAATTGGGACCCTAGAAAAGCATATCACTGTGGGGAAGGTCAAGGCCTGGGACTCCAAAGTTAGGAAGCTATAGGGTGCCAATGCTATGGACAGACAGTTGTAAAATAGCAATAATTATATATTGACAAGCCTTTTAATAGCATTTTACTACTTACAAAGTTTTTCACCTGCATTATCTCATTGGGCATTTGCTAGAATTCTATAAAGCTGACATAGATGCTAGAAAGATATAATGACTTCCCCAAGGTTCTACTTGCAGAATCTCGGACTCCATCTTTCATAGCCTTTTCAGTATCAACACACTACTTCTGATGAATAATCATAGAGTTCTCTAGATAATCCTTCAAGGTGAAAGAAATCAAGATGCTTAGAGAGAGAGAGCATAACAATGAAGAAAGAGAATGGGACTGTGAAATAACACTTTTTAAGTTATCATTCAATAAATTCTCCTGAGAGTTATGGTGCATATGATTTCCAGAACTGTCCTGCTGCTGAATACAATAAAAGCAATAGAGGAACATGAATTAATGAGATCAAAAAGATATTTATAGAACCAAGGTTAGGGACACTAAGCAGAGTTAAAAGAAGAGACAGTTGTTCATCGGGATGAAGAGATTCTGAACTTTGCATACCTATCATTAACATATTCTTGACCTTTAATTTAATGCTTGAATGTTGCATTATAGGCAGCTTGCCTAAAGTATTTTTCATGAGGGAATAATTTCTGAATAATGGTATCTGTGAAGCAATTTAACACACCCAACTTTTTTTTCCTCACAAGGAAATATTAAGAGGTCAATATGTCAACTGTAGTAATGCATCACTCCTGATTTTTATAATGTTTTCAATTCTTTTTAAAATAGGTATTTAAATTGAAAATTTAAACACTTCTCCTAAGAAAAGATTTACCATTTTCTTCAATAAGAGGTGGCAATAGCATTCTCTTAAAATATCCCCATATAATTGTTTCATGTTACTTATCTATAATTTAATCTTAAATGAACAAACCCTAATTTACATAAAGAAACAAGATGGAAATTTATTTTTATTTAGGTGTTAGAAGCCTAGTGAATGAAATTTGTGCATGGAGGGGGATTCCTCAGCCGGGCTTGCTCCATATCCAATCTGTGACACTTTGGGGAATGTCCAACTACCCGGAGATTGGGTCTAAACTGGCAGTCAGATACCTCACTCACAATCCGGGATGATTGGCTCCTAAACACTTGCCTGCCTGCTTACCTGATTGCCCCAATTCTCTCTGCCTGCCACCCTGAAGGCCCCTACCTTGTCCTCCTGCCTGCTTTATCACCCCCAAATGCTCTTCCCTACCAGCCTGATATCACTGCCAACTTTTCTCCCCTGCTGGCCCAACTTGCCCTAATGGACTCTGCCTTAGCCCCCACAACCATGGTTTTGTCTGGAAAGAAATTGGATGTTCAAAAGATGGAGAACAACTGGGTCTAATTAGCATATTACCCTTTTAGTAGTATAGTCACAATATACAGGATAGGATTGCTTAAATGTGGAGCGGGGGAGCCTTTTCAACAAAAGGAGATGCTCTTGGCAGACAAAAAACACATAATCCTTATACAGTGGTACCTCGAGATACGAGTGCCCTAACATACGAGATTTTTGAGATACGAGCCATCAAGCGAGAGATTTTTTGCTTTGAAATACGAGCAACATGAGATACGAGTAATCGCGCGGATCGGTGAGCTGCACAGGACCCACCAGTTTACCTCCACTGGAGCGTCTCATAGTTTCCCACGCCTCAGTCAGTATGCTTGTTTACCTCCTTGTCGAAGCATCTTTTGTGCATTTACATACTTTATCACATTTCTTTTTATAACCATGGGTCCGAAGAAAGTGAGTGGAAAGGTCAGTGCTCAGAAGAGGATGATGTCTATTGAATTAAAGCATAAAATCATAGAAAAATATGAGCAAGGTGTGCGACTGGCTGACTTGGCGAGGCAATAAGGGCGTAGTACTTCAACGATATGCACTGTGCTTAAACAGAAGGAGTCAATAAAGGGTGTAACGCCAGCTAAGGGCGTTACAATAATTTCTAAGCTCCGTAGCTATCTCCATGAAAAGATGGAGAATCTCCTGATGGCGTGGGTGACAGAGAAGCAGCTTAAAGGAGAAACATTAACACAGGGCATCATATGCGAGAAGGCGCGAGCGATTTACGGTGATTTGTTGGAGCAGACCCCGTGCACTTCCACGGACGAAGCATTGAAAGACTCATTTAAAGCCAGTAAAGGCTAGTTTGATAACTTCAGGAAAAGGTCCGGCATTCACTCCATCATCAGGCATGGTGAGGCAGCAAGTTCGGATGTCAAGGCAGCTGAGGATTACCTCAAAACTTTTTCCGAACTGATAGAAGCCAAAGGATATATCCCCCAGCAAGTCTTCAACTGTGACGAGACAGGGCTTTTCTGGCAGAAGATGCCGAATAGGACTTATATAACGGCAGAGGAGAAGGCGATGCCAGCCACAAACCCGTGAAGGATAGGCTAACTCTCGCACTGTGCGCCAATGCGAGTGGCGACTACAAGATCAAGCCTCTGCTCGTGTACCATTGGGAAACCCAGGAGTATTTAAGTCACATAAGACTTTAAAAGATAAACTGCAAGTTATGTGGAGGGCAAACCCGAAGGCATGGGTCACAAGGCAGTTCTTTGTGGAGTGGGTAAACCTGGTTTTCAGCCCTTCTATTAAGAAATAGCTACAGGAAAACAACCTAACCATGCAAGCCCTCCTCGTCCTCGACAATGCTCCTGCTCACCCACCGAACCTGGAAGATGAACTCCTCGAAGAGTTCAAGTTTATAAAGGTTGTCTACCTACCTCCCAACATCACTCCTATCCTGCAGTCCATGGATCAGAGGTGATTTCTAATTTTAAAAAGCTGTACATCAAGCACCTGTTTCGGCGCTGCTTTGAGGTGATGGAGAACACAAACCTCACCCTTCGAGAGTTCTGGAAGGACCACTTTAACATCGTGATATGCCTCAGAATTATTGATCAGGCATGGCTGGGTGTTACAACGAATACTTTGATCTCTGCATGGAAGAAGCTGTGGCCTGAGACCGTAGCCGAAAGGACCTTCAAAGGATTCGAACCCGAGGTGCCACTGGAGGAGGAGATAGTGTCTCTGGGAAAATCCATGGGCCTGGAGGTGGATGAGAGAGATGTGAATGAGCTCGTCAAGGAGCACTCTCTTGAACTCACCATGGAGGAGTTACAAGAGTTGCAGTCTCAGCAACATGCGGAGGTTCTCCAAGAAATTGGTTTCGAGGAGGAGCCAAAGTGGAGGAGATCTCTACAAGTGAGATAAAGGAGATCTTAGGAATGTGGGAGAGGGTGTCACATTTCGTGTAAAAGAAACACCCCGAAAAAGTTGCTACTGGTCGTGCATCGGAGCTGTTCAATGAAACTTGCCTCACCCATTTCAGAAACATTCTGAAAGGGAGGAAGAGGCAAACCTCGTTGGACACTTTTTTTTTTTTTTTGTTATTGTTGTTTTTTTTTAAATAGGCCAAAAATGCAAAGACCGGTAGCGATTAAGTTCAGTGAAGATTAGTTAAGTTACATTCAGTTTAGGGATAAAGTGTAGCATTAAGAGTGTAAGGAGTAGGTAAATACACTTTATAAAACCAGTTTATTCCTTTACATTCTCTTTTATTATGTTTTTATACAATATTTGTAATTTATAAATACATTTTTCTTATTCAAAAACACATAACAAGAACAACTAAGGTGGCATTTTGGGGGCTGGAAGGGATTAACAGCATTTCAATGGATTTCAACGGGGAAATTTGCTTTGAGATACGAGCAACTTGATATACGAGCAAGGTTATGGAATGAATTAAACTAACTTGTATCTCGTGGTACCACTGTATCTGGACTGATAGCCAGCCATATGCACTATACTGCCAAACCAGTCATGGAAAAGTTGAACTGCTTTCTTACACTTTACATCAAACATGTTGCCCTTAAAACCCCTCCTCAGCCCCCACCTTAGATTCTGCCTTTGCATTTCACCCAGATTGGGTTCTGATTAGTCGGTTTCTATGCCAGTCAGCATCAAAAGATCTGCCTCCTAGGAAGCCATTGCCTCCTAGCAATTCACCCAGATTTGGTTCTGATTGGTCAGTTTCTATGCCAGTCAGCATCTCTGGGTTTATCTTTGAGCCTGATCATAGAGGCAGGACTGATTAGCAGCTGCCTCAGGCTGCTGGTGAGTGGACTGAACTGCTGATCTCCCCAAGAGAAAGAAGCTTGGCTACTGGCAAGGCCAGGAAAGAGAAGCAAGGTCTGATTACCTTGCTCCTCTACCCAGGCCTCACCAGCAGCTGTTGCCACTGCTGATCAGACCTGCCTCTCTCTCTTGGGGAGGTGAACAGTTCTGCCCACTCGCCTGATGCGCAAGCAGCATGGCATTCAGTTGAGCCTCCGTTTTTTGTGGATGTTACAACTCTGACTCTCTCTCTCTCTCTCTCTCTCTCTCTCTCTCTCTATATATATATATATATATATATATATATATATATAAATATATATAGTTATTAATAAACAACATTGTATATTAGTTTCAGGTGTACAGTATTTATCATCATAGTTAAATAATCTTTTTCTTGTGATGAGAACTTTTAAGATCTACTATCCTAGCGACTTTCAAATATGCAATGCAGTATTATTAACTACTAGGGGGTCAGTGCATGAATTCGTACACCTTGAAAGGAACTGTGGGCTGCAAGGCTGCAGTGGGCACAGGGGTAGGTCTTGGCCCATCCTTACAGCCCCTGCCTGGCCCCTCATGCCACAGCCCCCAGTCCCATCTTTCAGCAGTTCCACTCACACTGCTACCACTCTCATGCGATGATGGTGTCAGCCTTGCTTGCACCAGCTGATGGCACAGAGTGAATGAAGCCAGCAGCAGCAGTGGGTGCAAGTGGTGGCTGATGCACCAATTGACTCTCAGGAACAGGGGTAAGTGAGGAAGCCCTGAGGGGCAATCGGGCCCAGCAGCTGTCATTTGGACCCACTGACAGTACCTGGTGATCTCAGCCAGCAGTGGCTGCTAGAAGCAAGTGTGAGCAGCGACTCCAGCACCAGCAGCGAGTGTGAGAGGGTCCAGCACTGGCACCAGGTGTGAGCACCGAGCCTGACATGGGAGTAAAGAATTTTCAGTAACCACCAGAGACTCACCCTCAGGACAGCAACCAGTGCTCCGCCTTGGTTTGGTGCCCTTGCTCACCTGCTCCACCATCCTACCCTAGCTGATGCCCCCCATGTTTTGTGCATGCCCACCATGTTCTGCATACAACCCCTGGTGGTCAGTGCATGTTCTAGCAACTGGTTGTTTGGTTTTTCTGCCATTTGGTTTATTTGTATATTAGGGTTTTTGAATATATAAATATTCTTCATGCTGTATATTACATTTACATGATGTTTATTTTGTAACTAGAAATTTCAACCTTTTGACTTCCTTCACCAATTTTGTCTACTTATTCCTCCTAATACCCACCCCTGGCCTCTGGCAACCACCACTATTCTTTTTTCACTTAGCATAATGTCCTCAAATTCCATTCACATTGTTATAAATGGCAAGTATATATGTGGCACATTTTCATTATTCACCTATCATTGATGTACACGTGGGTTATTGCTTTATCTTGGCTATTATAAATAATGAATCAATGAATATGGAAATGCATATTTTCTTTTTGAGTTAATTTTTGTATAAATAACAATTGACGGATAATACAGTAGTTCTATTTTTTATTTTTTGGAAAAAATTAAACCTTCATTCTGTTAATTGGTTGCGCCAATTTACATTTCCACTATTAGAGCATAAGGGCTCCCTTTTCTTCACATGTTATTTCTTGTCTTTTTCATAACAGTCATTTTAACAGGTGTGAGGTATTGCCTCTTTTTATTTTGTTTTGCATTTCCTTGATGATTAGTGATATTGAGAATCTTTTCATTTACCTATTGGTCTTCTATATGTCTTATTTAGAAAAATTCTCTGGTTCAATCTTTGGAGCATTTTAATAAATAAATAAATAAATAAATAAATAATGTTTTTATTGATTTTAGAGAGAGAAGAATGGAGAGGAATAAAGAGATAGAAATATAAATGAGAGAGAAAAATGGATTTGGCTGCTTCCTGCACGCCCTGTACTGGGGATAGAACCCGCAACCCAGGCATATGCCCTGACCAGGAATTAAACCAGCAACCATTTTGGAGCATGGGTGGATGCTCAACTAACTGAGCCACATCACCAGGGCTGGGTTATTTTGCAATTGAATTGTTTATTTTGTTATTGTTACTGAGTTGTGTTTCTATATTTTGCATATCAACCCCTTATTAGATGTATGATTTGAAAAGATTTTCTCCCATTTTGTGGATTGCCTTTTTATTTGTTATGGTTTCCTTTGCTGTGCAGAAGATTTTTTAGTTTAATGCAGTTCTATTTGCTTATCTTTCCATTTGTTGCCTTTGCTTTTGTTTGGAAATTAAAAACTCATTGTTAAGACTAATGTAAAGCCAAGACCGGTTTGGCTCAGTGGATAGAGCGTCAGCTTTCGGACTGAAAGATCCTGGGTTCGATTCTGGTCAGGGGCATGTACCTTGCTTGGGGGCACATCTCCACTGTGCAGGAGGTAGCTGATTGATGTCTCTCTCTCATCGATGTTTCTGGCTTTCTGTCTCTCTCCCTTCCTCTCTGTAAAAAAAATCAATAAAATATATTAAAAATAGAAGAAAAAAGACTATTGTAAAGGAGCTCACCACCTATGTGTTCCTCTAGAACAGTAGTTCTCAACCTGTGGGTCGTGACCCCTTTGGGGGTCTAACGACATTTTCACAGGGGTTTCCTAAGACCATAGGAAAACACAGGAATTTACATTATAATTCATAACAATAACAAAATTACAGTTATGAAGTATGGTTGGGGGTCACCACAACATGAGGAACATTATTAAAGGGTCACAGCATTAGAAAGGTTGAGAACCACTGGTCTAGAAGGTTATGGATTCAGATCTTATATTCAAATACTTAATCCATTTATAGTTTACTTTCATATTTGGTATAAAATAATGGTCAAGTTCCATTTTTTTTTTTTTTTTGCATTTGGCTATCCAACTTCCTCAACACCATTTATTGAATAGAGTGTCCGTTCCCCATTGTATTTTCTTGCCTATTTGTGATCAAGTAATTGACCATATTTCTGTGGGTTTATTTTTGGGATCTTTATTCTGTCCTGTTGATTTATGTGCCTGTTTTTATGACAATACCATATATATATTTTTTATTGTGATAGCTTTGTAATAGAGTTCAAACTCAAGGAGCATAATGTCTTTAGCTTTGTGTTTTTCCCCTCAATATTGTTTTGGCTATTTGGATCTTTTGTGGTTCCATACAAATTTTAGGATTATTTATTCTATTTTTTTAAAAATGCCATTGGAATTTTTATAGGGAGTGCATTAAATTTGCAGATTTTTTGGTATGAGAATTTTAAGAATATTGATTCTTCTGATCCATAAATATGGGATACCTTATTTAATCTTATTCAAATTGTCTTATCAATATCTTACAGTTTTCTGTCTACAGCTATTTTGTCTCCTTGTTTAAATTTATTTCCAGGTATTTTATTCTTTCAGATGCAATTGTAAATAGTATTATCCTAATTTCTCTTTCTGATAGTTCATTATTAGTGTATAAGAATACAACAGATTTGTATAAATAGACTGTGGATTCTGTAATATTACTGAATTCATTTATTAGATATAAGAATTTTTTTGTGGAATCTTTTGTGTTCTATATATAGTATCATGTAATCTGCAAGTGATAATTTTAGATCTTCCTTTCCAATTTGAAAGCCTTTTATTACCTTTTCTTGCTCAATTGCTCTGGTTAAAATTTCCAATACTTTGTTGAATAAAAGTGATGATAGTGTGCATCCTTGTCTTATTTCTGATTTTAGAGGAAAAGCTTTTAGCTTTTCACAATTGAATATGATGTTAGCATAAAAAAATTACTTCTATTTTAAAATATATTTTTATTTATTTTTTACAGAGAGGAAGGGTGAAGGATAGAAAGTCAGAAACATCGATGAGAGAGAGACATCGATCAGCCGCTTCCTGCACACCCCCTACTGGAGTTGTGCCAGCAAGCAAGGTACATGCCCCCAACCGGAATCCAACCTGGGACCTTTCAGTCCATAGGCCGACGCTCTATCCACTTAGACAAACCGGTCTCGGCAAAAAAATTACTTCTATTTTATTTTATTATTTTTTAAAATATATTTTATTGACTTTTTTTACAGAGGAAGATAGATAGAGATAGAAAGTCAGAAACATCGATGAGAGAGAGACATCGATCAGCCGCCTCCTGCACACCCCCTACTAGAGATGTGCCCGCAAGCAAGGTACATGCCCCCTACCGGAATTGAACCCGGAACCTTTCAGTCTGCAAGCCGACGCTCTATCCACTGAGGCAAACCGGTCTCAGCTACTTCTATTTAAAAAAAAAAATGACCTTGTGCTGGCCGGGTATCTCATCTCAGTTGCTTAAAGCATTTGTCTCAATATTCTAAGGTTGTGGGTTTGATCCTCAATCAGGGTACATACAAAAGTCAACCAATAAATGCATAAATAAGTGAAGCAAGTTGATGTTTCTCTCTTTCCCTTTATCTCTCTGTTTAAAATCAATTTAAAAAGAGAAAAATGGTCTTTAAAACAGAAATGTTGAAAGCAAAAAACAAAACAAAACAAAACAACAAAAAACTAGAAGAAAATATCTTCAAATATTCAGTCATTCTTTTTTTATATAATAAACTATGCTTTTTAATGTCTTCTGCTTTTCCATGTTTTTAATATTGTATGAGTATGTGTTACATTGTAACAGAAAAACCATAACAATACCTTAATGTTAAAAAAATAATCTTATAATTCTAATAGTATTGAAAAGCACTCTGGGAAATGCATAGCTATCTAGACTTCTGGGAAGTCCTAGGAAAGGTTTAAAACCTATTTAATTGAGCAGTTTCTCCATGATTGTGATTTTCTTTCTCTTATCTAACCTTTTTTGTTTGTTTGTTTGCTGCATTAAACAACTCTCTCATTTTTTAGGTTTATTTGCTTTTTTAACTTTAAATATTCTTCCTCACATTTCTAATGATAGATAATATTTTATTGGGAAGACTTGTTAAATAGAATACCTTTTTTGGTAATAGGCACTATGTTAGAAATGATCATTTGCTTGAGAGGTTTTTAAAAATATAAAGAAAATAATTGTATATTTTTTAATTTAAGCTTTCCAAATTTCACTTACTTATGCCATATATGTGAAAGATACCATGAGTTGCTCTATGATGGCCCTTTGGGAAGAAATCGAATGAGAAATTTAAAGAAGGCCTGAGATTTTTTTTTGAAAATCTGCAAATAGAATGTAGGAAGAGTTAAGCGTGGAAAAGGGAAATTTTTGGGAATAGCCCCAAACTGAATATAATTGTTTTGTAATCTATACCATTGACTTAGAGATAAGTAGAAATACTCCCAGTGTTTTCATGCATTTTTGGACAAGATAGTAGGACAGAGAATAATACGGATGGTGTTGTTTCCAAAATGATACAGATATTACTTCAACTCTGCAGTCTAGAAATGTCTTTAGGTGGCCAGCAGAGAATCAAGTATAAACTCTACATTAGGATTGTGGCAGCAGGCAAGAGCCAGGGGTATGGAGGACATTGTAGGTCATGTTAAGAAGCTGTAAAAAAAAAAAAGTAGCAGTAGCTCAATCAATGGCTTTTGGTTTAGAGAGTTATTTTGTCAGATCACTGTTTGTGAAAGTATCTCTAGCAGTTCTATGAACATATATTAGAAGCAGAGAATAATCCAAGTAAGATAAAATGAGAAATTGAACTAGAGCAGTTGGACAGAGGGTAGTTGTACAAATGTGATCTCAGAAGTAAAATAAACAGAGCATGAGAGTGTGATGTGTTTGGATAGAGTGGGGGTAAAGGGATAAGAAAGCCTGGTTGATCTATGTTCATGGCTATAAGCAATTATAAGCAGTAGATTTTGGAAAAGACAAATTACTTGGCTTTGCATATACAAGCTGGGGCAAAAGTAGTTTTATAGTTGTTTGTATGGAAACTAATACAATAATCCCATATAATAAAAGGCTAATATGCAATTTGTCCCCTCAGGAGTTCTACCAAATGGGTGTTCAACCACTCACTATGATATGTGCTGACTGACCAAAATTTCATGCACCAGGCATCTAGTTAATAAATAATAAGATAAGAATAAACTCTGTGTTTCATGTACTGACAGTTATAAACCCACTTTTTCCACATCCTTTACTTATTTTGAAGTAGACAGAAAATTATATTACTGGTATTGAACATAATTGACATAAAATAGCACTATATGTACAGGTCAAACATACAGATTTTTCTAAAGAAAAGAAAATATTTGACTAAAAATTCAAATTACCTAATTTGTAAATTAACTAATTTTTAGAAGTAGATTTATTCAGTTTCTATTTAGGAATTTCTGGGATACCTACATTTTATGAAATGGAGAAATGCTTCTAAGATATGATTCTGCTGTAAATCTTACCCTACAGGCATTAAAAACATTGATGCTTTTTCACAGAGACAAGTGTTATAGTCAGGTAAGAATCAATAATTATGTCTAGTGAAAAGTAACACATTTGAGGTGCTGAAAATAATGAAATAGAAGAAAATGAATCAAAATCTAATGACCAAGTAAACAAAACACAATCAGCAAAGGAAAATGATTGAGGTGAAATTAATCTACTTATCAGTTCATATTTTTCTATATTCAGGTTTGGCTCAGTCCATTTAATTGTTTATTACCTGGCTACTTCAAATTACACAACCGAATACACTCACACTGGTGATGTCAAAAAAATAGCTCCAGAACTCTCATCATTACTTACCTTTCCATGGATACTATAAGGCACTATTAGTATTTTCTCTTTTTTCCATTCCTTACTATACTGATCACTCTTAAAGTTGATCAGTCACTTTTATTAATAAAGAAAATTTATTGAAATCACACCAAAAATATTCTAAGTTTTCAGGCACTGGGCACTAGTAAACTAGCTTGTTAAATCTAGCAACAAAATTTAACATCCACCCATTTACATAAATTAGCTATGAATTATATAAGATTTGGGCTTTTCATATATGTCAAAAGATTATTCTTTTAATTTATGGATTTTTGAATTCTAATAATACATCATCCGGTAGGTAAACATATTACTATAAAGTAGATAAAACTATTGTCAATGTGTATTCTTTGGAGGATGGAAATATGCGTATGAAGACTTTATATGTGTGGTCAGAATATTACCTCCTCTAGCAAAAGAGAGTAAAACTTGGATCCAATATCAGACCAATTGTAGGCTTGAGTAAATCATAGTCACTAGGAAGAAAGAATCCAAATACTAAACCTAAGACAGTTGGTTATAAAAGACAGGTGCAACATTGGTTGAAATGATAAATGCATACCAATATTTGCCAATGTTATCTATGATAAGGGTTTAACCTCCAAAATGTATAGGGAATTTATACAACTTAACAAAAAGAAAATAAACAATCCAATCAAAAATGGGCAATGGACCTAAATAGAGACTTTTTGAAAGAGTACATACAGAAAGCCATAAGACATATAAAAACATCCTTAAAGTCACTAATCATCTGAGTGATGCAAATTAAAACGACAATGAGGTACCATCTCAAACCTGTCAGAATGGCTGTCATCAACAAATAAAGGACAAGTGCTGGAGAAGATGCAGAGAAAAAGGAATCCTGTTGAACTGCTGGTGAGAATGCAAACTGATGCAGCCACTGTGGAAAACAGTATGGAGTTTCCTAAAAAAAAACAAAAAAAAAAAAAAAAAACTAAAAATGGAACTCCCATTTGACCCAGGAATCCTACTTCTAGAAATATACCCCAATAAACCAGAAGCATCAATCTGAAAGGATATATGCACCCCTTATGTTCAGAGCAGCACAATTCACAATAGCTAAGATTTGGCAACAGCCTAAGTGTCCATTAGCAGATGAGTGGATTACACTGTGGTACATCTACACAATGGGATACTACACTGCTGTAAAAATGAAGGAATTCTTACCATACACAACAGCATGGATGGCACTGGGAAACATTATGCTAAGTGAAATAAGTCAGTCAGATAAAGATAAATATCACATGATCGCATTCATTTGTGGAATATAATGATCAACATAAACTGAGGAACAAAAATAGAACCAGAGTCATAGAAACATCAAACAGATTGTCCAACCAATGAGGGAAGGTAGGGGGTAAGAGGGAAAGAGAGCAACCGAAGGACATGTATGCATGCATATGAGCAAAACCAATGGACAAAGATGGGGGAAGGGTGAGGACATATGCTAGCGGGTGGGGGCAGCTAGGGACTGGTCAATGGGGGAAAAGGGAGACTTATAAAATACTTTAAACAATAAAGACTTTAAATTAAAAAAAGCCAACTTATTATCTAGAACTATGTTAGTCAAGGAGTCAAATGACCTTTGAATCTTCTGTAATGCTTCTTCTGTATTGGTGGCAATATCTTCTAGGTCTTAGGTGAGGTTTCTGAGAGTTGTCTCATGGTAGGCAAATTCTCCTCATGAAGTAGACAGTCCTGCAGTGCCCACCAACAGTAGTCCCAGTGCCCTTTTAGTATGGGATGGCTGAATTACATTAACAACAAATGCTCCCAGTGAAGTCAGCTGGGACAAGATTAATTCATCAATGGTTAGGTGGTTTGAAATGAAATGGAAGGTGATTCTGAGATCTGCTGTTGAAACTTTCTAAGGGTGGGATTGAGCATTTTGGTTTGAGGGATGTCTGAATACAAAAAATTTCCTTAGGTTGGGATACAGATTTGGGTGTAATTGGGGGTGCTGAATGCTGAGGTTATGAATGTCTGCAAACAGGTATTCACAGAGACAATAGTTCTAAAAACTCAGTTTTCTACCTCAAACCAGGTGCAAGGGATCCCATTAGTACATCTCCAGGTCAAAGATTCCTGATGTTGAGAATAACCTTCTCTTCACCAAGAGTTGGCCACCTTGTTTTTCCATATTAAGCAATTATTTCTCCCTTACTATCTTGTGGGGTGAAATGGACAGCATGTATTACCACCTGGAGTGCAAACACTATTCCAGAGGTCTTGGACAGAGGAGAGGAATTGGCTTACTAGGATTGGGTCTGAATAAGCAGAGCCATTGCAAGCAGAGTTGTGGCAGCAATATAGGAAGCTGAGCTAACATTGGTGCACATCAGGAAAGCATCACTGTGCTCCAGGTAAAGAGTTTAAGAACGGTGGTGCAGAACCCTTCAACTGGACTTTTAATCCATCTAATTAGTAACTGGTGAAGGTCATATGGGCTTATGATGAGATAGGGGTGTAATATTCAGGAGTTTGTTGGTAAGGCTAATTGGGTAGTTTAGCAGTTTAGGGTCCAGAGTGTAAGGGTTAGAGTGATAGATTCAACAGCTATAAAGGTTACTTCCTGAATTTATTATCTTTGATAATTTCATGAAGGCATTTCTTTCCCAAAGACCCTGATCTGGATAGCCTTAAGCCAAGAGCAGCAGGGAAAAGGTGGGATGTGTCAAGGTCTGGTTGAAACTGGGTAGACAACAAGCAGAGCGAGGGTCTCTCTCTCTCTCTCTCTCTCTCTCTCTCTCTCTCTCTCTCTCTCTGTGTGTGTGTGTGTGTGTGTGTGTGTCTCTCTGTCTCTGTCTCTCTGTCTCTATCTGTCTCTGTCTCTCTCTCTGTCTCTCTCTCTCTCTCTCTCTCTCTGTGTGTGTGTGTGTGTGTGTGTGTGTGCGTGTGTGTGACAAGTGAAGGAAAGGATAATTGAAATAAGAAACCGAAGGAGGATACTCGCAAGAGAAACCAAGATGGTGGCATAAATGAACACCTAAACTGCTGTCTTTCACAACAATTTCAAAACTTCAACTAAAAGACAGAACGGGCATCATTCAGAACCACAGGAAAGCTGGTTGAGTGGAAATTCTACAACTAGAAGGAAAGAGAGGGGCTCATGGAGAGTCAGAAGAGCTGCAAAAAGCTGAGGTATGGAGATACGTGCATGGAGAGGACGGGCGGCAGAGTGCCTGGCTTGTTTCCTCTAGCAGGAGGGAGACTGAAACTCCAAACTGCACTGAACCCCAGTCCCGACTGCACTGAACCCGAATTCTGGACAAGACTCATACCAGGAGAGTCTGGACTTTCCTGAAAACGGAGAAATGCACAGAAACTTAGGGGACCCATGAAAAGGCAGAGGTCTGGAGGCGCAAGAGTGTGAGGGTGCACACAGAGGGCTGACTGCTGATTGTGCCACTGGTTTTCTCTAGCGGGAAGGAGACAGAACCTCCCAACTGTGCTGAAATCCACTTCCAATTGCACTGAACCTCAGTTTCATGCGAGACCCTAAGGACCCATGCTCATACGGGTCCCTGGAGCACATGAAACTCAGGGAATCTGGAAAGGCAGAGAGGACTGCAATGATTACTTAGAGATACTGAGAGCCATGTGGCACATAGGGCAGTTTTGACAGGAAGCCAAGGCTGTCTCTGCTCAGTCCTGAGACTCCGCCTCATCCAAGCTGAACAGAGAGGCTTTTGCAATTTTGCAAGTCTTGTATCATAAGGCGGATTCCAGCACAGAAGTTCTCCTGGTGGCATAAACACAGCTGATCCTCACAACCAATTGGCTTGGAAGTCAAGACCCAAGAGGAGATGAAAAAGGACCAAGTAGAAATTAAACATACACTAACTGAAATTATATATATATATATTATACAGAGTCCTAACAACAGACTAGAGGAATACAAGAATCAAATCAAAGATTTGAAATGCAAAGGAGCAGAAAACACTCAGCTGGAAAATCAAAAAGAAAGAAGAAGCCAAAAATGTAAAGACAGTGTAAGGAGTCTCTGGGACAACTTGAAGCATACCAACATCAGAATTATGGGGGTGCCAGAAGAAGAGAGAGCAAGATATCGAAAACCTATTTGAAGAAATAATGACCAAAAACTTTCCCCACCTGGTGAGAGAAATAGACTTACAAGTCCAGGAAGTGCACAGAACCCAAATAAAATGAATTCAAAGAGGACCACACGAAGACACATCATAATTAAAAAACCAAGAGCGAAAGACAAAAAGAGAATATTAAAAGCAGCAAGAGAAAAACAGTTAATTACCTACAAGGGAACACCCATATGATTGTCAGCTGATTTCTCAACAGAAATTATGCAGGCCAGATGGGAGTGGCAAAAAATATTCAACGTGATGAAGAGCAAGAACCTATAACCCAGATTACTCTACACAGCAAAGCTATCATTCAGAATTGAAGGTCAGATAAAGAGTTTCACAGATAAGAAAAACCTAAAGGAGTTCATCAACACCAAACCAGTATTATATGAAAATGCTGAAAGGTACTCTTTAAAAAGAGGAAGAAGAAGACGGTAATGATAAAAATTATAAACAACAAATACATATCAATCAAAAAGTGAATCTAAAATCAAGGGAATAAAAAATCAGATGAACAGAATGAACTGGTGAATATAATAGAATCAGGGGCATAGAATGGGAGTCGACTGACAATTCTCAGGGGGAAAGGTGTGAGGGGGGTGAAGGGAGAGACTGGACAACAACCATACACCTATGGATGAGGACAATGCAGGTGGAGGCAAGGGTAGAGGGAGCCACATGGAGAAGAGCTATGGGGGGAAAAAAGAGGAACAAATGTAATAATCTGAACAATAAATATGTATTTTTAAAAAAAGAAACCCAAAGAGGAAATAACAAAGTTTAAAAATAGATAATCTTTTTTTTTTTAATTTTCATTGATTTCAGAGAGGAAAAGACTAGGGAAAGAGATAGAAACATCAATGATGAGAGGAAATCATTTATCAGCTGCCTCCTGCACAGCTCCTACTAGGGAATGAGCCCTCAACCTGGGCATGTGTCCTAATGGGGAATTGGACTATGACATCCTGGTTCATAAGTTGGCATTCAACTACAGAGACACACCAACAAGGCCAAGAAAAGAATATTAAAAGCAACAAAAAAGAGACAGTTACCTACAAAGGAATTCCCATAAGACTGTCAACTTATTTCTCAAAAGAAATACTTCAGGTCACAAGGATTTGGCATGAAATATTCAAAGTGGTTAAAAGCAAGGACCTACAACTAAGACTACTTTATCCAGCAAGAGTATCATTTAAAATTGAAGGTGAGATTAAAATTTCCCCATCTCCCCAAAAGCTAAAGGAGTTCATTACCACAAAACCACTATTGCAAGAAATGTTAAAATGCGTGCTTTAAGAAAAAAAAAAAAAAAGACAGAAGTAGAGAGAGGGAAACAGAGGTATGAAGTATAAAATGTCAATAAATAAGTATCTATCAATAATAACCTTAAATGTAAATGAATTAAATGTGCCAATCAAAAGACATAGGGAAGATGAAGGGATAATAAAACATGAACTATTTATGTTGTGTACAAGAGACTTCAGAACAAAAATTACACACAGGCTGAAGGTGAAGGAATGGAAAAAATAAATTCCATGAAAATAGAAAAAAAAACACAACTTGGGTAGGAATATTTACATTAGACAAAATGGACTTCAAAACAAAGGCCATAAAAGAGATAAAGAAGGCCAATACATAAAATACTAAAGGGATCAATCTCACAAGAGGATCTAACCCTTGTAAACATATCCACCATAGGAATACCTAATATATGAAGAACATCTTGGTAGACATAAAGGGAAAGATTGACAGCAATAGAGGCATAGCAGGGGATTTTAACACCACTGTGACACCAATGCATAGATCTTCCAGACAAAAAATAAAAATGACAACAGCAACTTCTAATAATATAATGGATTAGATGTATTTAATTGATATTTCACTGCAAAGCAACAGAATATGCATTCTTCTCAAGTTATATGGAACATTCTCAAAGATAGACCATATGATAGGTACAAAATTTCTTAACAAATTCAAGATAATTGAAATCATATCAAGCATCTTATCTGACTATAAGGTATAAAAATAGAAATCAGTTAGAAAAAAACACAGAAAAAACATTCAAACACATGGAGGCTAAATAACATGTTATGAAAACAATGAATGGGGTAACAAAATTCTAACGGTATCCTCCTGGTAAATAGAAAAGTCTTTACTTGCAATTAACAGGTCATCAACATACCATATGAGGGTACTGGCCTATAATTGGAGATCCCTTAGATCTTTCTCAAGGGTCTGTCCAAATACATAGGGACTAACCCAAGAACCCTTCAAGAAATACAGTCCAGGCACATAGAGTGCTCCTTTGAGTTCCTGAGTCCTTCTATTCAAAGACAAAAAGGTAATAGAGTCTGGGTGCAGAGGAATATATACCCTATTATATTGAGATCTAATACCCTATTATATTGGGTATTGCTGAGAATCTGTGAATGGAGGATATATGGGTTTGAGACAATTGGGTGTATGGAAATAACTGCATCATTGACTGCCCTAAGGTTCTGTACAAAGTGGTATTCAGTATTCTCAATTAGGTTTTTTAATAAGTAGGATGGGAATGTTATTGGGTGACTGAAACTGAGTAAGTAGGCCCTAAGAAACTTCTCTCCAAGGGGCTGTATCCCTGTGAGTGACTCAGGTGATAGAGGATATTGACATTGGTGGGGTAGGGAGCTCCTGGTCTCAGGTGAATTTCTATGGGGTGGCCATAATGGCCTGGCCATGTTTCAAAGTGTTCCAGACTATATGATTTGCCTGTTTCATAGGAGCTCAGGGAGATGGGAAGGCTAATATCTCTGGGGATGGCCAGTGTTGGGAAGTGATCTACCTTAAATTGGTTAGTCTCTAAAATTTAGAGTCTAAATAAATAATGCTCCCCAATTTAGTCAATAGATCCATGGTAAAGGATTAATAAAGGGATTAAATACTCAGACACATAAGGGAAGGAATGAGTTCTAACAGTAGACTAGGTATTGCATATAAGAGAGAAGGTAGCCCTGGCTGGTTTTGCTCAATGGATAGAGCATTGGCTTGGGGACTGAAGGGTCCCAGGTTCAATTCCAGCCAAGCGCACATGCTTGGGTTGTAGGTTCAAACCTCAGTACGGGGCGTGCAGAAGACAGTTGATCAATGATTCCAATCATTGATGTTTCTATCTCTCCCTCTCCCTTCCTCTCTAAAACCATTAAAATATATTTAAAAAAATAGAGAAGGTAAATTGCCTTACCTTAGGCTTGCCTTTTATCCCATGACCAGTCAGCATTGGGAAGTAGAGTCAGGATACAGTAGGAAGATCCAGTCAACCAAAAACTCAGTTTTTCCACCTGCTATGTCAAAGATGAGACTCTGCAAGGTCAAAGGTGATGGTTCTTTCTGAATCTGAAGCCCAGTGAGCGCTTGTGCCTCCTCAGTGGGAGAAGGTGTCCCCCTTTTGAGAAAGGATGGCCAGAACTGCAGAGGACCTTTGAGAGCCTATTCTGTCCCAGCTTCCCAGACCAGAATGAACATTCACTTTTCCAGTGTCCCTCTCTTTTGCAGTAGGTGCATTGGTTTGGCCCAAACCCCACCAAGGCAGGCAACTATGGATAGGGCTTTCATAGTCTAAGAATTCTGGAATATCTGGGGTCTATCTCAGACAGTCCCTAAATCATAGCATCCCAAATCTGGGCCTTCCTTTTAGGTCCCCTATTCTTTCCGGCCTCTTCCGCCTGGTCTTGATTCTTAATGGGCTCCATTACCAAAAATGCCTGAGGGGTCTGGGGGCGTTATCAGCTTTTAGATTTCTCTCTGGATATCCAGGGAGTCCTGAATGATGAGATGCATAAGCAAGAGAATGTGTCCCACACAGGAGTCTGGGTCCACATTAGTAAATTTTCTAAAGGGCTTAGATAAGCAGCTCAGAAAGAGAGTGAGATTTTCCTCTGGCCCCTGAGTGACCTCTTAGATCTTGTCATAGTTGACAAACACAATCTGACAATGCCTCATTCTTTCATTTATACAGTTGATAAAATGCTCCATTTGGGCATTTTCTGTTCTGTCCATGTAATCCCATTCAGTGTCCTGAACTAGCATTCCTTGACCTCCTGCTATATAAATATCATGTGCCAGGCTGTCAGCTGCCCTCTCATCTGTCCAATCTCAGGCCTTGCCCAGGATGCAAGCCTTTTTTGTCCAGGAAACTAGGGAGAATACAAGGCTGAACTGGACAAATTCATCCCAGAATTTTTCAGGATTCTCAGAGAACTGGCCATTTTTTTCCCTACACTGACTGATATTGGACATAAAGAAGGGGAGGTGAACCTGAGTGATACCTCTGTCCTTGTCTGCTACCTCCCACAAGGGAAAGAGGCCAGAAGTGGTCCTCCTCTTTGAGAAGAGGGAAGGGTAAAGGTGGCCTGAATAATTCTCATACAGAGAAGGCTCCACGAATTGATTCAGAGATAGAGGTGGGGCAAAAGGTTCTGGTGGACCTGTTTGGCCATCAGAGACCTATAGGTTGGAGGACCACTAGGTGAAGTATGAGGCTGAAGGGGTTTGTCAGGCCTGTGGAGACTGGGCAACTAGGGTCCAGCCAAATCAAAGTCCAATGCTAAGAAGCTTTGTCTGGGATCTGGGGAGACTACCTCACAGCAGCTGTAACACAGGCACAACAAGAGTTAGGAAGTTTTGGGTCCTGATGAAGTTTCATAAATGCCTAAACATATGAAATCTCAGTCCATTCCCAGACACTTTGCAAAGGAAATCTGGACAGTGGACCCATTTTTCAGGCCAGCATTTCTAGCCCTCCAGGATTTATTGCATAAGAAAAATAATATTTTCCTCATCAAATCAACTAATTTGAATTAAAATGCACCCTATAGGTGATTTTCTTGGTATTGCTGGTATGTTCCCTCTCCAGTGTAAATGATGGCCAAGAATAAGGCCACCAGGAGAAGAATGAAGAGCTTGAGAACAAGTGTCCCTGTAATTTCTGTGCCCTGGAGACATGCCAACTGAGGGGTTGAAGAAAATACCTGGCAAGTAGAAAAGAGGGGGGCAGGTATATAGGGAAGTAGGGGCCTATGGGACCTGTAGCAGAATATGAAGAAGTGACAAATGAGGCAAGAAAGAGAGACTTCACTGTCTAAAGTAAGAAACTGGGAAGTTGCCGAAACAGATTTGGCTCAGTGGATAGAGCGTCGGCCTGTGGACTGAAAGGTCTTAGGTTCGATTCTGGTCAAGGGCATGTATCCTGGTTGAGGGCACATCTCTAGTAAGGGGCATGCAGGAGGCGGCTGATTGATGTCTCATTGATGTTCCTAACTCTCTATCCCTCTCCTTTCCTCTCTGTAAAAAATCAATAAAATATATTATTAAAAAGAAAGAAAGAAAGAAAGAAACTGGGAAGCCAGGAAAAATAGGAAAAGGAGACCAAATTAATTCTGGAAGAATGAGAAGTTCAAAAGTAACAAGATGACCTGCAACGCTGATGGGAAACTCCAAGAAGGGCTGGAACAAACAGAAAATAGGAAGGCATGCCACCTAAAGAGGATGGAGTGAAAAAGCCAGAATGGTTTTGGCTTACGATCAGAGGGATAAAGATGCAGAGGTCCTGTCACTCTCAGAACAGAAGCAGAACTTTAATGGGGGCACTCATAATTGCCCTCAAGGCACCTCACTGACAGAAACCAGTCCTGCAAGGTTATGAAAAAAGGCAATGGGATTACCAGGACCTGGAGGGTTAACAACAACAACAATCAAACAAGAAGACTCAATAGATATTAAAACTAGAAAGATAATAGTCATACTCACAACAATCACACTTACCAGCTGAGTAAAGGCCAAAGGAGGTGGATGAGTCTTAGTTCCTGATCAGGCTGGAATCCTACAGATTTCAGTGGTTCAAGATAAGTCTCATTTGAGTCATCAAAAAAATGTCACTGTGCCTGTGCCCCCTCCCAGGAAATAAATCAAGAAGGGACAAAACTAGATTAAAAAATAAGAGGCTAAGAACAAAATGGAGGGAACCGGCCCTGGCCCGTGGGACTCAGTTGGTTGGAGGGCAGTCCCATACACTAAAAGGTGGTGGGTTTGATTCCCAGTCAGGGCACAAACCCAGGCCTCAGGTTCCATCCCCGATAAGGGCAATTGTGGAAAGCAGCCTATTGATGTTTTTCTCTCACACATTTATCTCTGTCTCTCTCAAATGAATTTTTAAAAATTGTTGTGCTTTTTTTTTTAAAGATGGAGGAAAATGAACAAAGGCAGGGAGCTTAATGACTACGGGAGCACACAGTAACAGAATATGGCTCCCAGAACTGCTGCTGGAATCTGGCTTATATAGCGCTGAGTACCTTCCTGCAAGTGCAGACTGGAACTCTTTGTTCTCCAAGTTCCTACTGTGGGCTGATATTGATTGGTGCAGGCACAGAAACAGTGGTTTAATGATAACCCAAGCAGAAACTTTTATGTTATTCAACAGAGGCTCAAAAATAACTGAAGGACATCCCCATCTATTTTAAGAGAAGCTCAGCCTTTCCTAGAGCTACCTGTCTGTTTTCTTTAAGCTAATGTGATGAAAGGGGGGAATATTTTTAATTATACCTAATTAAAATCTTTCCTGAGATAGTGGAAGACATTTCAAAATAAAAACGGGTCAAGAATGCAAGTTCTGGAATCAGAAGACCATTGTGCAAATTTTCATTCTGCCCCTTACTAATTGTATGACCTTGATTAAAAGTACTTAATTGTACTAAACCTTTATTTTTCTCATCTGCTAATTGCCAATGAGATATACACACAGGGTATGCTGCTTCCCTTTTCTGAGCTAAGTTTCATTATTTTTATTTGTAATTAAAAATACACTTGCCTTGGCTGGTTTTGCTCAGTGGATAGAGCGTCAGTCTGAGGACTGAAGTGTCTCAGGTTCAATTCCTTCCAAGGGCACATGCCCAGATTGTGGGCTCAATACTCAGCAGGAGGCATACAGGAGGCAACCGATCAATGATTCTCTCTCATCATTGATGTTTCCATGTCTTTCTCCCTTTCCCTTCCTCTCTGAAATCAATAATAATATGTTAAAATAAATTTAAAAAACCTTAAAAAGTATGCTATTAGTGTGTCTTCTACCAGTGCTTATTGAGTGGATCAAATTAGATAAGCAATGTGAATATTTTTTTGCAAAATATTAAGTGGTTTCTAATATGGCTCATTTCAGTTACTTGGAACTGTGAGGTATTCCTTTCCCCACTGAGTGGTGGATCAGGTCCTTACGATATCTCAAGAAAAATAATTTTCTGAGACTTGCATGGAGGATATGTGGTTTTTATTTGCATGGAATTATATGTGTTTCTAAAGTCCCATTTCCCTTAATACAGTTCTGGAAGAAGTGCATCTGGGGATTCAGTAGAGCTAGAAGCAAAGCCAATGTCCAGAGTTTCCATTCCATTCCATGGTGGAGCTGGGTCCAGTGTAACATCAAACTAGTGGCAGTACATTAGTCCATTGTATGAGGTCCACATGGTTCTAAGCCATGTGGGAAAATGGACTGGAACCAAGAGAGCATGCCTCCTGTAACAAGAATCCAAAGAATCCCCAAAATACAGGAAAGTAAACTTCTTTGTTTAGGGGAGTAGATATCTCATACCTTCCTGTACTTGCAGTGGCCATGCCCACCTCTAGTCAATGACCTGTTCCCAGGTATGATTGGCAGACAAGTACCTTCCCTGTGTCACTCAGACTTAACCAGGCATGCATCTATTCTCCCTCTGTCTAGTCCTCTCCCCCAGAGATCTGAGGGGAATACATCAATGGCCCCCCGAGGAGTGTTATAAATAAGGCTTCCACGCAAAGCTGCACAAATGACAGGCCTACAATATTTGGCCATTCTTTTGCTCTTTTCCAGTATCCGTAACTAGGTTTATTACATGGTATCAGAACCCTATTATATCTGAAAGTATTTGTCTTATCAAAAAGTTGATGATGGTGATTTAGTCATCATAGAAAATGAAATTGTTCAACATGACGTATGAAAGAGATGCCAGATATATGTTTGGTGTTATGAATGATAGAATGAAAACATTTGGCTTTCTATAATTTTACCATTGACCAATACTAGCTTGATTTAAGGTATTTTAGAGCCTGGAGTATTGAGCTAAAAAAAACTATTAAATAATTAACTCATGTTCCTAAGAACAGTGACAGATATAATAATTCTGGTGATTTGATGACCCTAAACTATTCAAATTAGGAGTGGTTATCTCCAATGCATTTAATAGATGTTCAGATCTCCATTTCATTTTGTCTGAAGAGACATATATTGTTGTAATATGAATTATTTTCTCAAATTGCATCTAGAAAGCCATTTTTAAGGTTGTCAGACAGTTGGAAGAAAAATAATCTTCAGCATAATTTTTTGTTTATAATGAATAAGTAAGCTGGAAAAAAATCCTATTGCATGATTATCTAGCAATACAATCTGGACAATACGAACAGCATATTTTCAGTTAGTCAAGAACCACCACAAAACCACAAAGGCATTATTACCATGAGCCTAGTCTCCAATCATCAGGGATTATATGAAAATAGTATAATTCTGTTGTTTCAAAAAATGTCTTTGTCAATTGTATAATTTTATAAAAGGTAGTTCATACTGAACAATTATTGAAATGTTATAGTAAAAACCATTGAAATCTGTAAAGAAGTTTTGTGAGTTTTTTTGAGCCAAACTATTGACATATACAGGGAAGCAGAACCTCAACAAATTGAGATAATTCTCTGGAGAATGGTGGGTTACATCTGTATTTATACATTGCAATCAAAGGAAAGGGATGAAAGGGACATAGATGGGTTAAATGAAATCCATTGGTGATAGATGAAGGATATGGGATAAAGCAAAATGGGGAAACCTCTTGGATAGGGTAAAAAGTGAAATGATGGACATGGGCTTCTTTTACATAGATGGATACAGGATAGTTTAACATATTAACAGTTAATAATAATAACAATGAGGGAATGTCCTGGTGCCATTTGTTGTGCCTTGAGGGTTCTGGGAAAAATGGAAGTTACAAGTTACCCAGACATTTCGCAGATATGTATCTTAGAAGCAAAAAGACAAATGGGTTCAGTAAAGAGCTAAGTTGATTTTTGTAGGGAAAAATACTGGTGTAGGACTATTGCAGAAGACCAGAGAAAAAATTAAACAATGCTTTAGAAAAAAAGGAGTTACACAGTTTATTACACCAGCAGACTCGGTGGAATAACTTCCCAAGTCTGAGTAAAGTATAATGCAGGGAGCTTCTCTTTTATATCTTTCTAGTGTCTTTGTCCCTCAAATATAGATATGCCTCTTGTCCTTTTGTGGGCTTTGCAAAAATGGCCCCAGGTTTTGAGGGTTTTCAGACCATATCTAAATGGTCTGGCCTGGCACCAGCACTAATTACCTACCCCACCCCACCCCCGCCCCGGGCTGTGCATTGTTTATAGTTTATGATCTCTGTATTTAGGTAACAGGTCTTGCAAGACTAATTTCTGGGAAAGAGGCAGTGACTTAATTATAGATTATCAAGAATGTACACTGGGCTCACTGGCACAGATTTAGATTTCTAGGGCCCCCCTCCCCAAATATCAGGGTTACATTGGAATTAGCCTTTTAGCCTTCTCAGGACATGACTACCCACTATAACCTGTTTGTAGTTGAAGTTTAATTTAAGACTATCTTTTGTGGTTACTTTAGGTCTCTGAGTTTGAAAAACTGCCATGCAGGCCTCCCCTGAGCTTGTCAGGTTAGCATGTGGTCCCTTTCATCCACAGAAGCAAGATACAATTATTTTACAAATAGGAAAAATGAAACATTGTGATTAAGGTACAGATCACAGAGGTGAGTTTAATTGTAGAAGTATCTAGAATTTAACACAGTTCCAAATTCAATTCATTATGATTGGAGTGAATATTTTCCAATCCTATTTTTAGACCTCAGTACATGTATAAATGTATGGGGATACAAGGCTACAATTTACTTCAGTGAAATTTCTGGCAATGAGGGTCTCTATGTTGTGGATATATGATGATGATTAATATGTTGCCTATGAATGCTTAATTATAACTGTTAGGATCACCAAAGGAGGAATGCAGGAGGCCAAAAAGGGTAAAGAGTTATAAATTTATTGTTACATCTGCTAGGGAAGGGGCTGAGGCCAAAACAGCATCAGCAAGGCAAAGTAGGGGTAGAAAGATATTTATATCTCTTGTAAAGGTTCCCCCTTTATAAGAGTAACCAGTGGGACCAGATGCAGGTGGGGGCCAGGTGTAGGTTGTCCACTGGAAACTGGGTGAGGCAGTTTACTGGAAGCCATTAATCATGAACCCTACAATGAGAATAACAGGAAAATCATAGAAGGGGCAAGAGCCCCCAGCAGGTGATAATGGAGCACAAGAATGTACCTAAGAATAAACTTTTTATGTTTTGATAAGCACTTCTAGAGTTTAGACAGCTTTAGATAACCTAAAAAAAAAATTTGAGTACTTTTGTGGTAGGGAGTTACTAGTAGACAGATGGGCCAGGTAGAGAAGATCACCAGGGTGAAAAGTCCTGCATGCCTAGCAAAGGACAATTTTAGGGTGGGACCTTGCCCCTAAGGTGACCTTTCCTCCCTTAGCATACCACTGGTCATGTGATCTGTACCCCCTGACCTTTCTTCCCTGGAGTTAACATCTAGGCCTCAGTTGTATTTCAGTTTCAGGCCCAGAAAAGTAACCTCATGGCTGACTTCAGGATCAAGTTGCATTGGATAATGATCCCTACCCTGGAGTAAACCAATCAATCAGTGGAGATCCTGACCCAAAAAGGACATGCCTGGAAAGCTGCTAAATAATCTATTGATATCTTCCCCTGGAACTTCCCCTAAAATCTATACCCTTCAAACCCTTAGGACAGAGAACCTAGTGTGCTCCCCCTCCCAGGAGCATGCCAGTGCCTTCCCCTTCCTCTCTTCTTCCGCTTTCTCCCAGGTGTGTCACCTGTACCTTCCTCACTTCGAGCTCCAAGGCCCCTTCCTTTGCCTTTATTACTTGTTTCCTTAGCCCATTTCTTCTATGAATAACTTCTACCTCTGTGATTTTCTAAATAAATATTCTCTTATAGTTTGAGTCTTGCCTCTGAATGCTTTCCTAGCCAGAACTCAAGTATTGAGGTTGCTGACCAAAGTCCAGTCTGCCTAGCACCTGGTGCCATTCTCACTGCCCACAATAATTTTGAGTTTGAGTATGGGGTTCATTTTAAAATGTGTATTTCTCCTGTAGTTCAAATACTTCCAGAATTGCAGAATTCAGTCCAGGACACCTATTGCATTTGTACTGGAGGTCTTCTTAATCTTGATTGCCCCATTCAGTTGTTTATGTTCCTCAAATAAATTAGCTGGCTTTTATCTCTGAGTTGCAGATTGAAGCTGAAAGCTGTGACTTTAGAAACAAGCTTTTTTGGCAAAAAAAGCAACTGCCTGAGGGTAAGACACTCAGGATACTTAACATACACAGTGTTTTGACAATGGCTCAAATTGTCATGGCACACTGATTAGAAAACATTGCCAAGATCATAGTTTTTGAATAAATTCTTGGCAAAACTGGCTATACTTGTCAAACTCTGAATAGTAGGGATAGGTAAATTGCCTCAGGGTCTTTTCTTTGAAGGGATGAATAATAATTATCATTTAAATATATCTTCCTTTTACAGTTTTGTAACCAAGGATGATAAATAGCAATAATTAGCACCTCAATGGTTCTCACATGTTCAAAGCACTTACCAGACATGAAGTAGAACCTTGGGATTCAGGATGTGCAGTGTCATTGCTACTATTAGACTACATACTACAAGGACCTGTTTTTTTCTTAACTGTCCAATAGCGTTTTGTGAATATTTAGCAACCTGCTCATTTCCCAGAAGAGATTGACATTAATAGCGTCTATAATTAGTGTTGCAACTGATTTTCCTAGGCTGACAGCCAAAATTAACTCCACAATGCCTACTATCCTATTTTAATAACATTATTTTCACCAACTAGATTAAGAAGGAGATCTCCAGTATAAATGCAGATGATTAGAAAGCATAATTATTTCCTTTCTAGTTTATGTAGTGCTACATAATTATTATTGTTTTTATTCTAATTTAAAATATCACCTCTAAGTTATTTTTCAACATTACAGGTATGATGGAGAACAATGTTTTCCTTCTCCCTCTTAGTTCTTCTGCATGGTCTAATACATTGGCTAGAGACAGGTTAACATGAGAAAATAACAAAATTTATGTTGCACATGTACATATGGAGGTTCCATGAGAATATGGGACCTAAAGACAAGTCAGGTAGTTGATGCTTACCTTCCATCTTGAACAAGGAGAGAAAGGTGCAGTTGTAGTTTGGGACTTCAAAGAGCAGAAAGGCAATTCACATGGAGATAAAAATGCAAATGTTTGATAAACAAATGCTTTTTGGGCCATCTTTAACATTGGGACACAGAAAAGGCTTTTATCAAATGGGCTTTGTTAGGTTCCTCTCTGTCTATCACACTCTATATTAAACTACTAGAGGGCTGGTGCATGAAATTTGTGCATGGGGGAGTCCCCCTCAGCTCAGCCTGCACCCTCTCCAACCTGGGACCCTTCGGGGAATATCTGACTGCTGGTTTAGGCCTGATTCTGAGGATTGGGTGTAAACTGGCAGTCAGACATTCCTCTCACAATCTTGGATCACTGGCCTCTAATTGCTCACCTGCCTGCCTGGTTGCCCCTAAATGCTCCCTCACTGCCCCCCCCTGCTGACCTGATGGCCCCTCAGGACACCCTCACCAGCCTGGTCACCCCATGCAGCCTGCTGTTTATCGTTTGGTCATCCCTCACTAACCTCCTTGCTGGCCTTGGTCATAGGCAGCCATCTTGTGAGAGTGTGATGGTCAATTTGCATATAATCTCTTTATTATATAGGATAGTTATCTATAATGATAGCTTCCTTCCTGGAGCAGGCCCTCTATCTAAATTCTTTTAGGCAGTTAGGGGCAAGGTCAAAGGTTTTTACTTTGTCTTTAATTTCTTAAAAGTAACCAGTCTAAAATAATCAATATCTCAAAGAAGCATATTTTATGGTGGTAAACTCTACATGCCTTTAACTTTGAAACTCAAGAAAAAAATCTTCACAGTTCTGAAGATAAGTTTGTTGATTGCTCCATATTTCAATTTAAAATAATCACACTCCTAAGAACAAGTCAGTTCAATTAAACAGGTAAGTCTCATTTCAGGAGCCAATCATGCAGGTGGTTTCCCAAAAATAGCAAGCATAAGAGACATTTCTATTTAAAAAAAAAAAAAGGAAAATAAAAGGTTAATAACTGAAGCAAATTATAAACCAGTTTTTGAGCCTAAAGCACATTCAGTAAAAAATATTTCTACATGTCTAACTCAGAGCATCTTTTGAATTGGAAATATCTCTGATGATGTAACTGGGTGTTCAGGTAAACGTTTTAAGTGACTTATACACCAACAGGCATGAATATTGTTTAAACATGTGTTTGTATCTGTGATAGACAGTCAGATAGGTGTGAGCAGAGCAGGATAATAGACCAGGTACAGAACCTCACCAGGGTAGAAAGTCCTGGACACCTAGCAAGGGATACCTAGCAACAGGCAAAACTGGAAGAGCAAGTTTTAGAAATAACTATTGTTAATAAAATTTCCTCCCTTAGATTGTCTCTAGTCATTTAGGTCAGGTCCTTCCTCTTACCTTTGCTCCTCTGGCATGTACCAAGCCATACATATTGTATCCCCCCTCCTCCCTTTAGAGAAGAACAAGGGGGCTCGAGAAAAGTCACATCTGACTTCCATTCAAGAACAGGAGATAATGAAAGTCTTTAATGGCTCTGATAAATCAGCTTGAAGAAGAAAGAAGTTAAAACCCCTCCAAGGTGTTAAAAGAAGCCCTAGCCCACACATCAGGACAGCTCTTTGGGCCACCCACTCAAGTAATATTTTCAAGTGTACTTTCACTTCATTTGCTAAGTAAACTTTCTTTTGAAAGTTTCAATCTTGCCTCTGAATTCTTGCCTAGCCAGAACTCAAGTACCAAGCTCTACTTTCACTATTTACATGTTGATTTCTCTGAAGTTTATATCAAGTTGCAATGCTTCAAAGCAACTTTATTTTTTAATGATTTAAGCCAAAAACGGGAGAAAAATAAACATTACTAGTAGTTTGTATAGTTGTAACCAAATATTTGAGGAAACTAGATGATTTCAAGATCTAGTCAGTTTACAGGTAAAAACAAAACCTCAAAGATAATTGCTCTGACCCATTTGGCTCAGTACTCAGAGCATCAGCCTACTGACAGAAGGGTCCTGGGTTCAATTCCTGGTCAAAGCATGTACCTTGCATGTTCAATCTCCAGCCCCGGTTGGAATGTGTATGGGAGGCAATCAATCAATGTCTCTGTCTCTTTCTCTTTCTTTCTCTGTCTCTCTCCCTCCTCCCTTCTTTACATTCTCTCTAAAAACCAATGGAAAAATACCTTCTGTTGAGAATTAAATTAAAATGGTAATTAATTGAACTAGAATCCAATATAGCAAGTGTTTTATAGTATCTATAGAAACATAGTTTTTCTCACTGAGACAACCCTAATTTTTACCAAAAATACCCAAAATAAGACTAATTTATTTGCAATATAAATTAGTTTAAATAAACTTGACCTGATTATTTTTTAAAAATACAATAATACTAGTAATTGATCATATAAATGAAGAGAGATAGAAGGGGCATAGGCAGTCAGAGATGGGACCGTGGGAGGGAAGTAGAATAGGAAAGTCCAAGAATAACAAGATGCACCTTACTGATTGCACCCTGTTCTGAGAAAAAAACACAGAGACAGAGAAAAGGACCTAGAACTGGACCCAAATAGGTGGGAAAGAAGCGTGTTTGAGGGAGATATGAGCTTTAAAATGTATGGATGTTGCTAAGACAAAATTCTTTGAAATGACCAATCAGGAGCTAGCAAAGCATATATCTCTCTTCTATCTCTGGTACACTGGATTCCTGAGACTCCTAAGGCAGGGGATATGCTTTCCTGCACTCACATGGCTTATGGCCATATGGGACTCCACACATGAACTGATGGACTTTCATTAGCTTGGATGCTGACCTACACTGGGCTGCTACATGGAATGGAAGCTTTAGTCACTGGGCTGCTTTTGTCTCTCCTGGAAACCCAGCTGCTCCTTTTCCAAGACTGGCTTAAGGGGCATGGGGCTTTGGAACCTAAGACAAAGTAGCTTCATTAGCAACCCACTTTGGGCCCCCTCCCTGCCTGCTTCAGGGAGTCTATCTCTCAATAAATTTTGCTTCTGCTGACCATTTTTGTCTGTGACCTTATTCTTTGATTTTTGCAAGACAAGTAACTCAGACCCAAACAGAAATTTTGGCATCATAGTCTCTTATAAATCTGTAGTGCTGGAACTTTTCTTTTTTTCATAAGAAATCTCTAGATTGAATGTTTAACTGCCTCTCCAGAATAAGAGGCTAAGCTAAATGCCTGTCATTAGACTTTGCAATGCCTTTAGATTCAGTTTATTCTCTCTCTTCTCTGGGTTCCAAAAATAATATCCTGAGATTACTGCACTTGCCAGGAAGTCAATTTTTTCACTCACCTGGTAAGGTTTCTGGGAATTCTGTAAGCAAGATATCATGCCAATTTTCGAAGTAGTTTTACAGTTGCCTACAAAGTCAATCTAGTTTCTTAAAGGTAATTTGTCCGTATCTAAATCTATGCATGTCTCCCTCAAACATGGCATTCCAGTCAAAACTTTGGTAATATAACCAGTTCCAATTGTGCCCTATTATAAGGAAAATAGATTCTTATTGAACTTATGCAAATAACTATATTGTCATGAAAATAAGAATTCTACAAGCTTCCAAATATGAGAGAAATCAGACAAGCAGAAAAGGATAAAAGTTTCCATTCTGCTTACAAAAGTATAATTCACTAAATTGCTTTAATTTAAAGGTAGCTTTGGAGGGAAAAAAAATGTTTTCTTAAATCTGTAGAAACAAAACATTAAATTCAGAAATATTTCAAATAAAATTATAGTAATTTTATCAATTTATTCATTCCCACCTAATCAATTCTTATTTATCTTGATTTTTTGTTAGCAAGATTATGAAGCCATCAGAGTTTTCTGTTACAGTTCTGCAAATGTTTACCTAGTTTAATGGTATATAATTTAAAAGGTTATCAGGGATCTATATTTTAGTGTCATAATTCTCTCCACAAATCTCTGAAAATGTAATGTATTTGCAAAAGCATCAGAGAAAAATAAAAACTGAGTGCAAATGACAAAGATTTAATGGCATGGTTAAAATATGATTCATTGAAATGCAATTGATGGAGAAATTTGTTTATTTTTACAACAAACTTTTTATGATAACTATAATTACAAATGAAAACATTACAACAGGAGATTTTAGACTTTTAGAAATTTTATATGATTTTTGTAACATTTATATTAATAACAATAACATGTATAAAAATACAAAATCATTATCATTTCTTAATTGGCAAATTCAATATAATTTTAGCATATGAAATATGCCTAATTAGTTTACTATCTCACTTTAGAAAGGAGAGTTCCTTTGAAATCCTCCAAGAACCCTTTTGGAAAAACTGAGAATTATTTTCAGATAGACGAAAACACAATATGAATTTTGAATTTTAGGAACTTTGTGAAAATATCAAAAGTTTTGGACATTTGAATATAAAAATCACAGATCATTTTGAAACAATACTTAATTATCCATGTTATCAAAGTGATAAATACTTCAATGACAAATACATACAATTACATATTTGTTAGCAAAATTTATCTCTTACTATTGAAAATATTAAGTTTTTCTAAGTAATTAGGGACCTGATTAAGACAACATAAAAAAAATTACTTGACAACATACAAAATTTTTCCTTTCTAGGTAGAAAACCTTTCACAGTATTTTATCAGGAGCAGACCAATAGTAATGAAAACTTAGTCCTTTTAACACAGAGAGAAAAAGAAAAAATTGTACCAGATTACCTTTGATATTTAAACTCAATTAAATTTATTCAAATCTTAATCAGTTGTGATTATGCGTAAACCTCCATTTTTCTTCCAAAGTTTCCAAAGATTTCAACTCTAAATCTCTACAACTTCCTTGTTGATTTGTGTTCTCCTTTTTCTCTTTTCTATTTTGCCTCTTAATTTTTTCCCTTCAACAAAATGTATTTCTATTCCTTGTACTTTCTTTTACTGAAAACATACATCCTGCATTTAAAGTTGTTTCTTTTATTAGTCCTAGTTGTTTTAATTAAATATATGGGGATTTTTAACCCTTAAAAATCTTAATTTATAATAAAAACTAAGTAATTGTAAACTCTTTTATCAGTCCTAGAGGCCCAGTGCACGAATTCATGCATGGTTGGGGTCCCACCAGCCCGGCCCCAATTGGGGCAGATCGGGGCCAGGCCTATCAGGAGGATAAGACAGCTAGAGTTTGACTGGCTGGCCTTCCACAATTGGGGCCAATGAAGGCCAGACTAGCTGCGGGGAGGGGCTGCGGGTGATTGGCTGTTGGGCCCCACCCCCATAGATGTGGGGGCTAATTGGGGTGGGGTTATACATGGGAAGGAGCTGTGGCCAGTGGACTGACTGGCCTCGCCCTCAAATGGGGTGAGGAAGACTGATTGGGGTTCAGGGGCCTGGGTAGAGGCCAGGGGAGGTTGGCTGGTCAGCCCCAACCCCAATTGGTGTGTGTGGGGTAATTGGGGGTGAAGTTGGCTGGAGGGAGGGGCTGTGGGTCGATCAGGGTGGTAGGAACCCTTTAGGGGCAGGGCTGGCCATGGGGAGGGGTTGTAGGAGGTTGATCAGATATGGGGCTTTCTGGGGAAAGCTCCAGAGGGGGCTTTGGTCAGCTGCCCTTCCCTCAATAAGGGTGGAAGAGGCTGATCGGGAGGGTGGGGTTCGACCAGGGGGAGGGGCAGAGGGAGGTTGGCTGGCCGGCCTCACCCTCAGTTCGGTTGGTTTGTTGGCCACTGTGGGTGTCAGAGTGACTGGTCATTCTGGTCGTTACTGCATTCTAGTTGCTGACTTTTTATACATATAGATATTTTAGAGTTCCAAATTTATGAATACATTTTATAACATGTAGAAACATAGGTTTCTTCATAGTATATTTTTAAGCAGGCATAAGATGTATTTTTTAATAGATGCAAATTGACTTTTTAGTTGTTCTCTCTGTAATTAGAAGACAAAAGTTGGTAAACTTAGACTTAGCAATTAATATTTCAGTATTTGATCTTATTTGGAAATGATCTAGATATTTAATAATGCCATCATTTAACTTAGCTTAGCAAAACATTAATCTTTCAAGTTACCAAAAGATTTTGAGAAATGATTCTTAAGTACATATACGAAGTTACACATACTTTTTTCTAAAATGTTTTACCAGAAAAACCTTTTATTCTACTTACATCTATTTAATTTGGATTACTCATGAAAATTTTATGAGATACAAGATAAAGACAATTATTATCACAAGCTATTTCTCATGCTAACAAATTTGTAAAAGTGATAAAGTGAATTTATTGTAGTTAACCCAGGTAAAATAAAATTATAATATTTAATATTTATTATTCTAAAGACCTGTATGCTTTAATTAAATCAAGAAACTTCAACTAGTTTTTATTTACCAGATACTATTCCAGATTATGTGAACTTGAAATTCATTTGAATAAATTTCCATATTTTTCAATTTATATAAATAAAATGTATTTAAGCCAAATAAACAGAACTCTTTATAAGTGTTTTTAGTAATACCATCTGGAGGTAGAAAAATACCATATTTATACCTAAAACAGAGATAAACACAAAGAGAGATCTCCTAGTTACTAATACTTGTAGAGAAGCATAAGATTTTTCATTTGCCCAATTTCCAAATATGTCCTCTCTCTCTCTCTCTCTCTCTCTCTCTCTCTCTCTCTCTCTCTCTCTCTCTCTCTTTCTCTCTCTCTCTCTTCTCTTCTGAGAGTTGTCTGCATATCAAGAAGTACCTTCTAGGTCCCAGAGAAGCAGAGAGTAGAAAATATACATCATAAAGGCTCAGAGAAAGTATCCAAGTTGCAAACTATTTAAATAATCTCTTCCTATTAGCCTCTGATAGAACCTCTAGGCTCTATTACACATTTTGTGGACTCATAGAACTTCATTGGTACTTATAATTGTTTTTTTTTTCCTGATTAATATTGCTCTAAGAATGAATTTCTATACCTTCTGTTTTAGCATCAGGTAAAATATATGAAATAATTTCATGAAAATCTGTTCAAATATACCAAATTTTCTATAAGCTTTTACCTTAAT
Source organism: Lasiurus borealis (assembly GCA_004026805.1). Taxonomy (NCBI): domain Eukaryota; kingdom Metazoa; phylum Chordata; class Mammalia; order Chiroptera; family Vespertilionidae; genus Lasiurus; species Lasiurus borealis. The sequence goes on along the minus strand of PVJN01003195.1, from coordinate 13,224 downwards.
TTTATTAACTCTCACATTCCTAACTAGAGTCTCCATTTGGACTTTACCTGTAGGTTGTGGTTTTACAATATTGTGTAGTGTTCCCATCCAGATATAATTTTTATTCTCATGAAAGATTAAGGCAAAGTTGACATAACTTCTTTATATAACACCTGCTCAAATATTCCAATTTTCATAATCATATTCACCATGATATTTTTATGTTCTCTCAATCTAACTGTACCTTGAGTCAGAAATTCATCAATAGGCTTTGTATCAGAGTCTGTGGGATTTCTATATCAAGGAGTCCTGAAAACTTCTCTTACTGACTCTCTGACCATTTTACCTAACTTTGTTTAAAAGGTTTTGAGTGCCTAGTGAAGAGTCAAGTCAAGGAACACTTGCCTTTTCTTTTTAATGTTTGTTTATTTATTTTTCAAAGACAATTTACATTTAATACCATTTTGCACCAGTTTCAGTTGTATGGCTAAGTGGCTGGAAAACCATGCACTCTAAAGATTAGACCTCCAGCAACCTCAAGCATCCACTGGCCCCAGACCCCATTATCTCCACACTAGAGGCCCAGTGCATGGATTTGTGCACTGACAGGGCCCCTAAGCTTGACCTGTGGACATCCCCTGAGGGTTCCTGTATTGTGAGAGGGCACAGGCAGGCCAAGGGACCCCACTGGTGCACTATCAGGGACGGGGAGGAACCATGGGAGGGCTACAGGGTGTGTCTGGCCAATCTTACCCAGTCCCAATGGGCTGGATCCCAGTAGCACGCTAATCTACCAGTTGGAGCACCTGCCCCGTGGTAGTCAGTGGAGCATTATAGTGACTGGTTGAACGGTTGAACTAATGGTCAGACACTTAGAATATTAGGCTTTTATTATATAGGATTATTGACTACATACTTCATGTTTCAATCTGCATTTCTGTGGCTTTTCTGCAATTACCAGTTTCTTTTGCTTAATCATTTCCCTTTTTCACCTAACCCCTCAAGCCCTCTCCCCTCAGTTCTCTATATCTGAGTCTGTTTCTATTTTGTTTGTTTGTTTATTTTGTTCATTAGATTCCACATATAATTGAAACCATATGGTATTTTGCTGGGCCTGACCAGCAGACCCTGAACAACAGATGAATGAATACTCTAACATAATATTTGCTATGAAAGACAGGGCTAAGGGATTGCCTGTCTAAATGAATCAGAACACTTCAATTGCCTGCTTTTTCAGGCTTTTATTGTAACAGCAGTTTGAGATAAAGTTTTTCTTTTAGATGCAATCAGTAGGGAAGGGTTCTCCGGAGGACACATGTATCTTTCAGTGTCCTTTAAGCAAGGACACCTAAAGATTAAGCATAAAAATTCTGGTAAAGATCCAGGGGCTCATACTTGTTTGAAAAAGTCAAGGCAGGATCTGCTGCCTTCAGCAAGGTTCCCCTAGAGGCCCCCAACCTTTTGGAGATTCCTTCTTACAGACTTTCTAACCAAGTCTCCTGTGCTTCCCCACAGTATTCGTCTTCTTCTGCCTGTCTTATTTTACTTAGTATAATATACTATAGGTCCATACATGTTGTCACAAAAGATAAAACTTCCTTCTCTTTTTTTTTTTTAACCAGAAAGTAGTATTCCATTTTGTAAATGTACCACAATTTTTTTATTCACTCATCTACTGATGGACACTTGAGTTGCTTCCAAATCTTGGCTATCTATAATAATCTATAATAATAAAACCATAATATGCTAATTAGACCAGATAGCCAAATGATCTTCCAGACATCTTTCAGATGACCTTCCAGATGAAGCCAGGGCTGAGGTAAGCCACCATGGCTGTGAGGGCCAAGCCCCTTGCATGAATTTCATGCTTTGGATTTCTAGTTGTAAATAACACTGCAATGAACATAGGAGTGCACATATTTTTCAAATTACTATTTCAGGCTTCTTAGGATATATTCCTAGAAGTAGAATTGCTAAGTCATAAAGCAATTTCACGTTTAATTTGTTTAGGAACCTCCACACTGTTTTTCATAGTGGTCACACCAATCTCCAGTCCCACTATCATTGCTCTATGGTTCCCTTTTCTCCACATCCTTGCCAACATGTTATTTGTTGATTTATTGATAATAGGCATTTTGATAGGTTTGAGGTGGTATCCCATTGTGGTTTTGATTTGCATTCTGTAATGGATAATGATGTTGAACATCTTTTCATGTATCTATTGGCTATCTGTATGTGTTCCTTGGAGAAGTGTTTACTCAGATTTGCCCATTTTTTATCTTATTTTATATTTATTTATTTATTTATTTATTTAAAATATACTTTATTGATTTTTTACAGAGAGGAAAAGAGAGGGATAGAGAGCCAGAAACATTGATGAGAGAGAGAGAGACATCAATAAGTTGCTTCCTGCACTCCCCCTATTGGGGATGTGCCTGCAACCAAGATTCATGCCCTTGACTGGAATCTAACCTGGGACCTTTCAGGCCCCAGGCTGATGCTCTATCCACTGAGCCAAACCAGTTTTGGCTTTGCCCACTTTTTAATTGGGTTGTTTGTTTTTCTAGTGTTAATTTATCTGTGTTCTTTATAATTTTTTGATAATAACCCATCATCAGATGTATTATTGGCAAATATCTTCTTCCATTCAGTATGTTATTTTTTCATTTTGTTGATAAATTTATTTGCAGTGCAAAAAATTTTAGTTTAATGTAGTTTCATTTGTATATACTTTTCATTTTATTTCTTTTGTCCAAGGAGATATAGCAGAAAAATATTTCTAAGAGAAATGTCTGATATTTTATTGCCTATGTTTCCTTCTAGATTTTTTAAAATATATTTTATTGTTTTTTTATAGAGAGAAAGGGAGAGGGATAGAGGGTTAGAAACATAAATGAGAGAGAAATATTGATCAGCTGCCTCCTGCACACCTCTCACTGGGAACAACCAAGGTACATGCCCTTGTCCAGAATAGAACCTGAGACCCTTCAATCCGCAGGCCAATGCTCTATCCACTGAGCCAAATTGGTTAGGGCTCTTCTAGAGTTTTTATGGTTTTGAGTACAGTGGTACTTCGAGATATGAGTGCCCTAACATGCAAGATTTTTGAGATACGAGCCGTCAAGCAAGCGATTTTTGCTTTGAAATACGAGCAACATTTGAGATAGGAGTAATCTCGCAGATCAGCCGGCTGCACATGACCCACCAGTTTACTGCAACTCCAGCGTCTCATAGTTTCCCACGCCTCAAGGTTACGGAACGAATTAAACTCGTATCTCCAGGTACCACTGTATAACATTTAAGTCTTTAATTTATTTTGAGTTTATTGTGTGTGAAGTAAAAATGTGGTCTAGTTCCTTCCTTCCTTCCTTCCTTCCTTCCTTCCTTCCTTCCTTCTTTCCTTCCTTCCTTCCTTCTTTCCTTCCTTCCTTTCTTCCCTCCCTCCTTCTTGCATGAATTCTAGTGTTCAGACCATGATGGCTAAGAATGAGGACTCTTGCCTTTTTGTCAATCTGTAACTTGATTAACCAGACTAGATGTAGTCCCAAGCAATCCTTAGACTCTCATAATCTCTGGTCTTTAGCTTACTAAATTTCTCCAAAATGAGGTAAATAAAGCACACTTGTTTGGGACTCTTTGATACACACACACACACACACACACACACACACACACACACACACTAATGAAAAGGTAATATTCTAATTAGACCAGACATCTTCTGGACATCCTTCTGGACAAAGCCATGGTGGCAGGGGTCGGGGAGAGCTGTTGGGGGCAATCAGGCTGGCAGGGGAGGGCAGTTGGGACCAATCAGGTCAGCAGGGAAGCAGATAGGCTTCAATCAGGCTGACAGGAGAGTGGTTAAGGGGTGATCAGGCCAGCAGGCATAGAGAGGTAGGGGCGATCAGGCAGGCAGGCAGGTGAGCATTTAGGACCCAGTGGTCCCAGATTGTGAGAGGGTTGTCTGATTGCTGGACATCGGACATCCCCTGAGGGGTCCCGGATTGGAGAGGGTGCAGGCCGGGCTGTGATACACCCCCTCTGTGCACAAATTTTTTGTGCACCGAGCCTCTAGTCTATAATAATAAAAGCATAATATGCTAATGAGATCAGATGGCTGAACAACCTTTCAGATAACCTTCTAGATGAACTCAGGGCTTTGAGGGTGAGCCCCTTGCACAAATTTTGTGCATCAGGCCTATAATATATACCTATTTATTAATTTCACATAGTAAGGGAGAGGGAGAGAGATATAGAAACATTAATGATGAGAGAACATCATTGATCTGCTGTCTTCTGCATGTTCCCTACTGGGAATTGAGTCTGTAAACTGGGCATGTGCCCTTGACCAGAATCGAACCTGGAGCCCTTCAGTCTGCAGACTGATACTGTCCACTGAAGCAAACTGGTTATGGCTAGGACCCCCTAATGTTTCTAGGCCAATAGAGAGTTTCTTTGACCCACTCAGCTTTTGGAATTACAATATTAAAACTTTTGTTTTAAACCTATCAAATTTTTTTATATATCTCATATTCAATAGACATTTAAGATTTCCACTGTGCTAAAATGAATCCTGTGACTCATCCATTTCTGTTTCCTTTCCATACAATCCCTATTAATATTTATCTACTTTATTCTTAATTTTGTCAACACCAAAAACATCCAAATATGTAGAGAATTTTTATGAGTTTACCTGAGCCAAACTCATGACATACCGGGAAGCAATATATCAAATGCTCCAGAGATGATAGTTTTGCAGTTCTTTTTATACATATAGAATTAAAGAGGAAACATTAAGGAGGATTACATAAAAATGGGAGAAAGCAAGACTGGGAAATTTCTATGATTGAATTACAAGACAGTTAACAAGATTATGTGCTCCTTAGAGGATGGTTATGGCTCCAAGGGGTCTGGAAAGAGTATTCTTTTTAAAATTTTAAAGGTATGTTAACTTAGATGCACAAAAGAAGTGGAAAAGGTTTTGCTTAAGGCAAATATAAACCTTTTATAGGCCTGGGTCTGACTATCCACCATGACCTTCCCAGTTAAGAATTTATGATAGATCACCCTGTGAGGTTACTTTAGTCACTGAACTTGTCAGATTTATTACACAATCTTTTTTTCATTCACAGTTCTATTTTTTGGTCATAAATTCATCTGAAGGATGCAGTGATGACCGAGCTTTTAGTTGAATAGTGTTGTGTCATGCTACTAAGAAGTTACATTCCTAGGAATCTCTCTATCAATGTTGTCTTGTTGTAATGGTGGCCCACTGGGTATAGAGCAGCACCATAACAATGGGATGTTGAGTTGAGGCCAAAATTTTCAAAGAGAGAAGGGCATGTAAAAGAAAAGCAGTTGGTATTATCACTTTCATTGTAAAAAAATTCTGGATCTTTTCTAGTCTGTGAATTATTGCAATCCAATTTTGCAGCCCAACTTCTTTTTCTCTACTTTGCACTGAATTTCACATTTATATAACCCATAAAAATAGGATTAAAATTATACATTTTTAGTAATAATTTACAGCTGGATGATACAGAAAAAAGTATAAGCATAACTATTATTATGATTAATATCATTATCAGACAGGTAAAGACAATCAAACAATTGGTTTCTAACTTCAACATCAATCTATAGATATGCAGGCCTTGTCTTGGTCTTGGAATAGCAGTTTACCTCTAATGTCATTGGCTTCTTATTCTTGAGGAGTCTTTGATGTTCTTTGTGGATGGAGGTGAGTGTCAGATATAGGGTATATGTGCAATTGTAGTTAGGCACTTTATAATATAACCTCCAATGAGATTGGAGAGTGCCTTTTATTTGAGGTCTTTCCCAATAAACAAAATTTCCAGGTGACATCAATGATCTTCAAGCCTTTGTCCCCTAGAACTCACTGTGAAAGAAATGCCAATTTGGCATTTTCTTTTTTTTAAAATATATTTTATTGATTTCTTACAGAGAAGAAGAGAGAGGGATAGAGAGTTGGAAACATCGATGAGAGAGACATTGATGAGCCTCCTCCTGCATGCCCCCTACTGGGGACGTGCCCACAACCAGGATACAAGCCCTTGACCAGAATCTAACCCTGGACCTTCCAGTCCGCAGGCCAACACTCTATCCACTGAGCCAAATCGGTTTTGGCTTGGCATTTTCTTGAAGTAACTTTATCAAACTTTGGCAACAGTATAGAACATCTCTTTTCAATAAAGTCAGCTTATAAGTTTCTTTATCTAACTTTAGTCCAGCTAAAATCACTATGATGCATGAAGTAATATAAAAAAATAAATTAAAAATGGGTTTGCCAGGGAACTTAAAGAACCCAGAAGCCTTCTTGGGTTTCCCATAGACAAATCTCTGTGTTTAATTCACAATCAATGTTTGTGAATTAATACATCCTAGAATGTGTTTTTTAATCTCTTATTTGCAATTCTTCCCATGCAATTTATCATAACAAATAAGCCTAATTATGTTTAAAATTTTCTTTTTTTAAAGGAGAGAAAATAAAACTGTTGAGTTTTTTCCAGGGGCCTTCTCGCACACTGCAAAGTTATTATGCATACATCTATTGAGATTTTTAAGCCTTAAAACCTTAATTTCTAATTGTGAAAACAGTTTTTAACCTCTTAGAACCTAAGTTCTTTTTTTTCCCCAATATATTTTTATTGATTTCAGAGAGGAAGGGAGAAGGAGAGAGATAGAAACATCAATGATGAGAGAGACTCATTGATTGGCTGCCTCCTGCTCACCCCCTACTGGGGATTGAGTCAGCAACCTGGGCATATGCCCTTCACTGGAATCTAATAAGGGACCCTTCAGTCCAAAGGCTGACACTCTATCCACTGAACCAAACTGGCTAGGGCAGAACCTAAGCTCTTTTAAATGCAAATATATTTCATAATTTTGGAAACATATGCTTCCTCAAAAAAAAACAACACAGAGAAAATATACATTAATAGATCCAATTTTATCTTTTGAGTTTTCTGTAATAAGAAGCCAAAGTAGGTAAATATATGTATAGTATGATTTTTTCTATAAATTAATTTTTTTTTGTTTTTTGGTAAAGTTGGGTAAAATAAAAACATGTCTGTTTTGCTTAAACCAATAAACTTAAATAATATTTTATTTCCTAAGGAATAGTGTTATTATTTTTTTTTTTCAGAAAGAGAGAGGGGGATAGAGAGAAGCATCCATGGAGAGGAAACATTGATCAAGTGCCTCCTGTATGCCCCTTACTAGGGAGAACCTAAAACCTATGCCATGACCTGGAATTGAGCCAGCAAACTTTCTGTGCTCAAAACAATGCCCCAACCAAGTGAGTCACACCTGCCAGGGCATAAAGATTACTTGTAGATCATGTGAACTTGAAAAGTATTTGAGTTAATTTCTATATTTCTAACTTATTTTATTAACTAGAGGCCTGGTGCATCAAATTCATGCATGGGGGTGTCCCTCAGCCAGGTCTGCACCCTCTCTAATCTGGGACATGATGAGGAATGTCCAATCGCAGACATCCCTCTCACAAACCAGTACTTCTGGCTCCCAACTGCTCACCTGCCTACCTTCCTAATTGCCTCTAACAGCTTCTGCCTGGCAGCCTGATCACCCCCTAACCACTCCCATGTCAGCCTGATTGATACCTAACTACTCCCCTGCTAGCTTGTTTGCCCCTAATTGCCCTCCCCTGAAGGTCTAGTCACCCCTAACTGCCCTCCCTGAAGACCTGAGACCTCCACAACTGCCCTTCCCTTTAGGCCTGGTCGCCCCTAACTTTCCTTGTCTCCTGGCCTGCTCACCCCTAAATGCCCTACCCTGCAGGCTTGATCACCCTCATCTGTCATCCCTTGCAAGTCTGGTCCCTCCCAACTGCCCTCCCCTGCTGACCATATTGTGGTGGCCATCTTGTGTCCACATGGAGACATCCATTTTTGACCACATGAGGGCAACCATTTGTGTGTTGGAGTAATGGTCAATTTGCATATTATTTTTTATTAGATAAGATAGAGGCTGGGTATATGGGTGATGGCAGGTTGGTTTGCCCTGAAGGGTGTCCCAGATCAGGGCAGGAGTTCCCTTGAGGTATGGGGTGGCCTGGGTGAGGGGCCTGTGGTAGTTTGCAGACTAGCCACGCCTCCCAGTGATTCAAGCAGAGGCCCTGGTATGTGGGATTTATTTATCTTCTATAATTGAAACTTTGTAGCCTTGAGTGGAGCCAAGCCTCCTGTTTGCTCTGTGGCTACAGCCTGCTCTCTCCAGCTCTGTGGAGGTTGCCATTTTTGTTGGGATTTATTTATCTTTTACAATTGAAATTTTGTAGCTTTCAGTGGAGGCCAAAACAGGCCAGGTAAGCACAAAGCTTGGTTTCCTCCTTTGCCAGGGAAACCCAAGCCACCTGCTCTCTCTGTGACCACAGCCATCTTGGTTGGGTTAATTTGCATAGTTACTCCTGATTGTCTGGTGAACATGGCTTGTGGGTGGAGTGAAGGTACAGTCAATTTGCATATTACTCTTTTATTAGATAGGATTTTAACAATACCATCTGACTATCTGAAGGTAGAAAATTATCTCACACATACAGCACACACACACACACACACACACACACACACACAGACTTGTTAGCCATGAGAAAATAATCTTACTAGTTTATGAGGAAAAGTTGTATACTAATTTTGTATTGGCAGCTGGGATAAGAAAACACTTAATTTGTATCAGGGTTTAAAAAGTTAAGTTCAAATTGACATTTTCCCTTCAAAAGCAAGGGCAATTGTTTTTAATACCTCAATAAGTTAGTTGGGAAATGATGGTGACTGGCAAGAATGTAGGGAGGGAGAGAGTATGAGAGAGTGAGGGAGCTATAGAGGCAAGTATAGACATGAGTGGTGTCTGTGTGTATGAGTTATGGACAGTTATATTTGCAGGTCTTCCAAGGGCTGCCAAATTGGGAAGTCTTAGATGGTAGAGCCCCATGCACAAAGCAGACACTTCCGGGCAGCCAGTTTGGTCACAGAGACCATGCCATCTTGAGAAACAGAGCTGCTTGTGACTAGGATCCTAGCCTCAGCACCACTCAGTCATGTGTGAGATAAAAACAAGAACTCTGAAGCCACTGGGAACAGAGAATTGCAACCACAGCTTCACATCAGCAGACAACAAGAATCCAGACATCATGATCACAGATTTCTATGAGTCAAAGAGCCTATCCCTGAAGGCTATGGATAGCACCATAGTAACTGATAGACCCGCTCCTCACTCAGGCCTCATTGTCCCTATGGGAATTTGAGCTTGGGAGTGCATGCACAGGCCACAGCGCTGCTACGGGAATTTGAGCTTGTACACACACAGAGACTGGGAATCTTCTCCCGAAGCCCACACAGGATGGCAATGCTGCCCAACTTCGATTCTGGGAAAACATACATGAAAATCTGTTTTCCATAGCACAGGCACGCCACAGTGCTACTGTGGTACCCAGTCCCTCAAGATGAACAGGACCCAGATTCTCCTGGCAAGAGGCAGCACTGACCACCACTGACTTGACTCTGTTTCTTATTGAGTGCGCCTGGGAGCCCTGACTCATAGCACATTCACACTAAGAGCAAGTGGCTCCAATTCTTGGTGCATGTGCACACATAGGGAACCTGATTCTCAGTGAGAAGCCACATGAGGCAACAGAGACTCTGATACTTGATTCTTGGTGCAGACACAGGGAAACTTTAACTCCTGGCATATGCTAGGGGACTCTGATTTGAGGCACATGCCAATGGCACATTGAAGCCAGGGTCCCTGACTCTAGGTGTGCACATGAGACCACACTGAATGCTGATAACACTGACCCTAGGCAAGCCTGGTTCCCACCAACCCACAGAAGTCACATGTCTTAGTGTTGGAGCACTTTAATGACACTCGAATGGTGCTAAGATCCTATGGCACACAGTCCAGGTCCATGCAACTTGAAGTTTGAACTTTCTGGTGATAGTCAAAATGGGGAGATGACACAATTCTGAGAAGAAAGAAAATGAAGAGTTCCTAAAGAAAGGTAATTAGTGAAATAAAAGCATGCAACATGTCCTAAAAAGAATTCAGAGTAATGGTCATGTAATTCATACATCAAATTGATGAGAAAATCAACAACCTAGGGAAGAATCAGGAAGAAATGAAAAGTGAAATAGCTACAATATAAAACATCATGAAAGATTTCAACAATAGACTAGAAGAAGCAGAGGACTGAAATAGTGCGTTAGAAGATAAGGTAGAGAACAAGCTTAATTTGAACAGCAACTGGAGTAAAAAAAATTAAAAAGCAGGAGGGAAGCCTGCAGGAGGAAGTTTGGGACAACATGAAACGAAGTAACATACATATAATAGGTGTGCCAGAATAACAGGAAGAGGAACAAGGGTTAGAATACATATTTGAAGAAATGATGTCAAAAAACTTCCTGGATATGGGGAAGAAAAAGTTACACAAGTACAGAGTCCCAAACAAGATCAATGCCAAATGACCCACACCAATACATGTCATAATTTCAATGGCAGATATTAACAACAAAGAGAGAACCTTGAAGACAACATGAGACAGAGAGTTACCTAAAAAGGATCCCCCATCAGATTATCAAATGATTTCTCAACAGAAACACATCAAGCTAGAAGGTAATGTAAGGAGGTATACAAAGTGTTGCAAAGCAAAGGACTGAATCCAAGAATACTCTATCCAGAAAGACTATTGATTAAAATTGAAGAGAAAATAAGCAGCTTTACAGACCAAATAATAAATAAATAAAGGCTAAGGGAATTTATTACCATCAGACCAGCAATGCAAAAAATGTTAAAGGGAATGCTGTACAAAGAAGAAATAAAAAAAAATATAAGAAGGAGCATAGACACAAAAGTAGATATGACTACAAACAAGTACCTTTTTTCAGTAATAACTTTAAACATAAACAGAATAAATGTTCCCATCAAAAGACAATGAATGTCTGAATGGGTAAAAAAACACAACCCATATATATGCTGTCTACAAGGGACTCACCTCAGAACAAGGGACTCACACAGTCTGAAAGTCAAAAGATAGAAAAATTCCTTTCAGAAAATAGAAATGAAAAAAAAAAGGCTGTGGTAGCAATATCAACAAAATAAACCTCAAAGTGAAGACCATAAAAAGAGATAAGGAAGGCCACTTCATAATACTAAAGGGATCAATACAACCACCGGACATCACACTGATAAACTTATATGCACCCAATGCAAGAGCACCCAAATACATAACAAAACTCCTGGAAGATATCAAGGGAGAGATTGACAACAACATAATCATAGTAGGGAACTTTAATACACCACTGACATCACTGGATAAATCCTCTAGACAAACAAATCAGCAAATAAACATCAATCTTAAATGACTCACTAGATCAGATGGACTTAACAGACATCTTCAGAACATTTTACCCCAAAGCCATGGAATATATATTCTTCTCAAGTACACATGGGACATTTTCAAAAATTGACCACATATTGGGTCACAAACAAAGTCTCCCCAAATTCAAGAAGATTGAAATCTTACCAGTCATCTTCTCAGAACACAATACCATAAAATTAAAAATAAACTATAATAAAAACAATCCAAAAACCTAAAACACTTGGAAACCGAACAGCCTGCTATTAAATAATGACTTGGTTACCAATGAGATCAAAGAAGAAATTAAAAGCATCCTGGAAACTAATGACAACAAAAACACAAAAATCCAAAATATATGGGACACAATGAAAGCAGTCCTAAGAGGGAAGTTTATAGCTCTACAGGCCTACCTCAAAAAAACAAGAAAAATGATAGTAAATCATTTTAGTCTACAACAGAAAGAGATCAACAAGAAAAGCCCAGTGAGCAGAAGGAAGGAGATAATAAAAAATCAGAGCAGAAATAAATGACAGAGAACAAAACAAACAAACAAAAAAGAACAAAATAAAAAAACAAATAAACAATAAGATCAATGAAACCAAGAGCTGGTTCTTTGAAAAGATAAACATGATTAATGAACCTCTAGCCAGGCTTACCAAGAGGCAAAGAGACAGGACTCAAATAACCAAAATCAGAAATGAGAAAGGGGAAATAACAACAGACACCACAGAAATACAAAGGATAGTTAAAAAATACTATAAACAACCCTACTCCAACAAATGAGACAACCTGGAATAAATGGACATATTCCTAGAAAAATACAACCTTCTAAGACTCAATCAGGAAGATTCTAAAAATCTAAATAGGTCAATAACTTTGGAAGAAATTGAATCAGTCATCAAAAAGCTCCCAACAACAACAACAACAAAAAAGCCTGGAGCCAGATGGCTTCACAGGCAAGTTATTCCAAATATTCAGGGAAGAAATAAAACCTTTTATTCCAAGATTATTCCGAAAAATTCAAGAGGAAGGAACATTTCCAAGTTCATTCTTTGAAGCCACTATCACCCAAATACCAAAAGCAGATAAAGACAACACAATGAAAGAGAATTATAAGCCAATATCACTCATGAACATAGATGCCAAAATCATCAACAAAACTCTAGCAAATCGTATCCAGCAGTACATCAGAAAGATTATACACCATGACCAAGTAGGATTTATCCTGGAGATACAAGAATGGCACAATATCCACAAATCAATAAATGTGATATATCACATAAACAAATTGAGAGATAAAAATCACATAATCACATCAAATGACACAGAAAAAGCATTTGACAAAATCCAACACCCCTTCTTGATAAAAAACTATCATCAAGGTGAGAATAGAAGGATCATACCTCAATATAATAAAAGCCATATATGAAAAACCCACAGCCAACATCATAATCAATGAAGAAAAACCATTTACACTGCTACATAGTGTTCCATGGTATAAATGTACCACAGTTCTTCTATCAATTGATCTGCTGATGGGCGCTTGGCCTCCTTCCAAGTCATAGCTATTGAAAATTGAGCTGCTATGAACATAGTGGTCCATACATTCTTTTTTTTTTTTTTTTTTTTTAATATCCCCAAGTCCTGTGATTTTATTTTTTTAATTAAATCTTTATTATTCAGATTATTACATTTGTTTCTCTTTTTTCCCCTCCATAGCACCCCTCCACCCAGCTCCCACCCTCCCTCTGCCCTTAGCTCCCTCCCATTGATCTCCTCCATAGGTGTATGATTTTTGTCCAGTCTCTCCCTGTACACCCTTCACCCCTTTCCCCCTAAGAATTAACAGT